>PVIC010056221.1:0-11358 GCA_004025085.1 Thryonomys swinderianus
GAAAATCTTCCAGGTCCCAGCTTTGAATAGCCCCTTGGCTGCTAGGAGCCAGGAGGCCGGCTCTGTTTTGCCTGTCAAATCCCCTTCTTTGTCTGTCTATTAGCAGGTAAGCCAGGTCCCCTTCCACAAAGCTGTCTGCCTGGTCGTCACTGCCAGGGTGATGCTGTGGCCAGAGGCACTGGTGAGGCCGGCCCTGAGCAGGGGCTGCTGTTCCACAGGGGCTCAGCTTTGGATTTGCCTCTCCCAACCAGTGCACATCCTCTTGGCACAACCTAGTTGAGCCTGCAGGATGCTGTTTGTCTCTTGCACTCACTGGGCATGGGGTGCAGGAGGAGGCCAAAGGAAAGGAGACCGAGCCCCAGACACGCAGAGCCTGTGAATAGATATGTATAACCCTTCACGACTTGCCAGGTCTTTTCTTTTCACTGCTTGAAGACTTGGAATAAATTTGGTACTTGTGGCAATAATTAAGTCATTCCAGGGCCTGGCAACAACTTTTGCTTTCTTTAATTGGTTCTCTTACTATAACTTTTTTTTTTTTTTTTTGAGACAGGGTCTCGCTTTGTAGTTCAGGCTGGCCCTGAGCTCACTATGTAGCCCAGGCAAGCCTCCAACTCAGCAGTCCTCCTGCCTCTGCCTCCCAAGTGCTGGGATCATAGGTGTGAGCCACCACACCCAGCAGTGTGGTATGTGGTACTGATTGCTGGTGGGCGTGAGTCACCATGCCCGGTATTGTTGTATGTGGTTAGTGGGGCTCAAACCTTGCTCATGCTAGGCAGACACCAGAACCACTGAGCTAAATCTCTAGCCCCATCTCTTACTAAAACTTTTAGTTATGGTGGCTGCTGTTTTTTGGTTTTTTTGAGGCAGGATATTGAGTTCAGGTTTGCCTGAATTCACTATGTAGCTCAGGCTGGCCTTGAACTTGTAGCAGTCCTCCTGCCACAGGCTCCCAAACTGGTTCTTGTAGTTTTAAAATCAGTCTTTCTTTAAGGTCTCTTTTATTGTGTTAAAAAAAAAAGCCACATAATCATTAATGGCTAGTACCACATCTAGTTCCATAACATTTTCATCACCACAAAGGAGAGCCTCCCCACCCATTAAGCAGTTACTTCCAGTCTTTAAATTTAGTGCCATCACACATTTCTTTGTGAAAAGGATAGAGGATATGGACTCAAATATTAAATAAGAGAACAGACAATTTACATATTAGGGGCATTGGCTGGACATATTCTTTTTTTTTGAGACAGGGTCTCGCTTTGTAGTTCAGGCTGGCCCTGAGCTCACTGTGTAGCCCAGGCAAGCCTCGAGCTCAGCAATCCTCCTGTCTCTGCCTCCTGAGTGCTGGGATGACAGGCGTGAGCCATCACACCCCCCCCATTGTGGTATGTGTTGCTGGGGATTGAACTCAAGACCTTGTGCTTGCCAAGCAGATACCAAAACCACAGGGTATCATTTGGGAAGGTTTTAAAACCCATGCATAAGTGGGGACTGTTACATGAGTCTTTCAGCCATTGTGATAAAAATTGCTTGGTACTGGCAAAGTAACAGACCCAAGGATCAGTGGAACATATTAGAAGATTCAGAAACAACTCCAGATACACTAAGCTACCTCATCTTTGACAATGGAGCCAAATATCCTCAATGGAGAAAAGACAGCCTCTTTAACAAATGGTGCTGGAAAAACTGGGTTTCAACCTATGAAAGACTAAAGCTAGACCTATCCCTTTCACCGTGCACCAAACTAAAGTCAAAGTGGATTAGAGACCTAAATATTAAAACAGAAACACTAAACCTGCTGGAAAACAGGTTAGGTAGAACTCTCAGAGATATTGGCGTAGGAAAAGACTTTATGAACAGAGAACTTGAGAACTAGTAGAGGGAATCAACAATTGGAATCTCATCTTATTAAAAAGCTTCTGCACAGTAAGAGAAACCACCAGCAGAGCAAAAAGACAACTGACATATTTGTATATAAATTGTACCAATAAAGAATTCAATTAAAAAAAAGACAACTGACAATACAGGGGAAAAAAATCTTTGCCAGCTGTTTATCAGACAAAGGAGTATATCTAAAGTATAGAAAGAGCTTTAAAAAATCAGCCCCTGCCTCCAATTTAAGGAGCCAGTTCAAAAATGGGCATCTGAAATCAACAGGCACTTCACAGGAAGAAGTAAAAGCAGTTAAGAACCTTGAAGATATGCTCAGCATCGCTGGTCATTCGAGAAATACAGATGAAAACAACACTGAGCTCCCATCTCACTCCAGAAAGAATGGCTGCTATCTCTAAATTAACCAGCAACAATGCTGGTGAGGCTGCGGGGAGGAAGGAACCCTTCTCCACTGTTGCTGGGAATGCAGATTAGTGCAACCACTGTGGAGATCAGTGTGGAAATTCCTCATAAAACTAGGATTAGAGATCCTATTTGACCCTGCTACTCCCCTACTAGATATATACATGAAAGAAAAGATTCGTGTGCCGGGCGTGGTGGCTCATGCCTGTAATCCCAGCACTCTGGAGGCAGAGACAGGAGGATTGCTGAGTTTGAGGCTTGCCTGGGCTACATAGTGAGCTCAAGGCCAGCCTGAACTACAAAGCGAGACCCTGTCTCAAAAAAAAAAAAAAAAAAAAAGATTCGTATCACAGTGACATATGTGCACCTGTGTTTACAGCAGCTCATTTTGTGATAGCTAACTCTTGGAAACAACCCAAATGCCCATCATCTGGAGGCTGGATAGAAAAGATGTGGGAAAAAAATAAAATAGAAAATTATTTGGCCATAAAGAATGATAAATTTGAGTCCTTTATACTCAAATGGATGTACCTTGAGGACATACTCATAAGTGAAAGAAATAGATCACAGATGTTTAAATACCATGTATCTTTTTTCTGGTATGAGAAACTGAAGATGTAAAAGAATTCTAAAATGTATGATAGATATTGTGCAATAGAAAATATTCAAAGGGAAAAGGGTTCAAACAGTTCAAGGCTTGCCTGGGTTATGTAGTGAGCTTAGGGCCAGCTTGAACTACAAAGTGAGACCTTGTCTCAAAAAAAAAAAAGAAAAAAAAAAGCAACTAGATAACTTGTTAAAGACAAGGTTCAAATTTCTAATTGTTTCATATATGTATTTTTAGCTTTTGTATTTTGTTCAGAACTGGTTTTGAGTGATCTGAGGTCTTTTCTATTATATAATTTCCTGTTGTCTTTTATTTTCTATTTGGAATTTGTAAAAGAAACTGTTTCCACATTCCACATTATATTTTTTGTGGTACAGTTTAATATGTTTCTTTATTTTTCATAAACTAGTGGTTGGGGCTGAAAGTTTACATGATATTGAGACTTCCAATTCAGGAACCTACATTAGGTTTTATTTAATGTATATTTAGGTTTTCTTTAATTATTAATACATTTTTTTTCTCTGTAATGGTCTTGCATATCCTATTAAAGTTATTCCTGGGCTGGAGGGTTAGCTCAGAGGTTCCGGCGCCTGCCTCACAAGCGCAAAATCCTGAGTTTGATCCTGGAAACCACATATAATGCTGGGCGTGGAGACACGCCCACCAATAATCAACACCCCATACCATAATGCCGGAAGTGGTGGCTCACGCCTGTAATCCCAGCACTCCGGAGGCAGAGACAGGAGGATTGCCGAGTTCCTCCAGGTTTGCCTGGGCTACATAGTGAGCTCAGAGCCAACCTGAGCTACAAAGCGAGACCCTGTCTCAAAAAAAAAAAAAAAAAGTTATTCCTAATACTTTTTCTCTTTTTTTTGGGGGGGTGGGGAAAATTGGAAATGTTAGCTGTTCTTAAATTTAATTTTTTACTTGTTTGTTATAGTGAGTACATATGCAGTTGTTTTTGTTTTTTTTGAGACAGGGTCTTGCTTTGTAGTTCAGGCTGGCCCTGAGCTCACTATGTACTAGCACAGGCAAGCCTTGAATTCAGCAATCCTTCTGCCTCTGCCAACTAGGATTACAGGCATGAGCCACCATGCCCGGCATTATGGTATGTGGTACTGATTGCTGGTGGACATGAGTCACCACACCTGGTATTGTTGTATGTGGTGACTGGGATCGAACCAGGAACCTTGTGCTTGCTAGGTAGGTGCTAGAACCACTGAACTAACTCTTCAGCCTATGTAGCTCTTTTTTTAATACACTGATTTTTGTACTCAGCATCTTATTAAACTCAAAAGCTTAATAATTTACATGAAATGCTTTTGGGTTTTCAATGTAGGTAATTACATACTCTGAATAATGGATCCTGTTTATCCCTTTCATAGATAGATAGCTTTTTTCTTCTTTTTCTTGCGTTATCCCTTTCTGTACAGTGATGAATGGAAGTGATGACACTGGACATTATTGTTTGATCCTGTCTAGGAAGAATGTTTTGTTATATGTGGTGCAACATGTTTATAATCTCGGCACTTGGGAGGCTGAGGCAAGAGGACCACAAGTTTGAATCCTGCCTGGGCAATTTAGTAAGATCTTATATGAAAAAGTTTTAAAAAGAGCTGACTCTAAAGGCCCTGGGTTCAATCTCCAGTATGGCCAAAAATCTTTTATTCAGTGTTTCACAATTAAATATGTTAAGACATTATAAGCTCAAATGTTATGGAATTTTGTAATAGGCTGGGTATTGATTTTCTTCAAATGCTTTTTCTATATCTACCAAAAAATTTTATATATATTTGAGACAACATCTTGGTAAGGTGTCTAAACTACCTTTGAATTTGTCAACCTCTTTTTTTTTTTTTTTTTTTTTTTTTGAGACAGGGTCTCACTTTGCAGTTCAGGCTGGCCCTGAGCTCACTATGTAGCCCAGGCAAGCCTTGAACTCAGCAATCCTGTCTCTGCCTCCCGAGAAATTTGTCAGCCTCTTGCCTCAGCCTTCCAAGTGGCTGGGATCACAGGTGTAATCCCACTCCCAGCCTCATAATCATATCCTTTAATCTGATAATGCTAATCTGATTCTTAAAGCTGTTAAACAAATTTGCTCTTCTTTGGTGGAGGTTGGTGGTAGGGATTAGAAATAGGGCTTTGTGTTAAGCACATGCTCTGCCACTGAGAAACTTTGCATTTTTGAGATAAACCATAACTAGAGCAAGATATGTTCTCTTTTTTTGTCTTTCTGCACTAACTGGGACTTCATGTTATTAATTTATAATTTAACTCCATTCTGGTCTGAATCATTGTATAATTTTTATTCTTTGAAATTTATTAACCTGGGCCAGGGATTTAGCCCAGTGGTTCCAGCGCCTACCTGGCAAGTACAAGGTCCCAAGTTTGATCCCTGATACCACATATTACGGGCATGGTGGCTCATGCCTGTAATCCTAGCACTCAGGATGCAGGGGCAGAATTGCTGTGAGTTCAAGGCTAGTGGGGTTACATAGTGAGTCCTGAGCTAGCCTGAACTACAAAGTGAGTCCCTGTCTCAAAAAAACTAAAATAAATAAATTTATTAACCTTTTTTTATGGCCTGGAATATGATTTATCTTTGTGAATATTCATATGAACTTGAAATAAATATGTATTCTACTATTGTGGGGTGAAGTATTCCATAAATGCTTAAGGAACTTTATAGTTTATGATCATATTTTCATTCTGTTTTACTGATACATGTTAAACACAGTTTTAAACATTATTCTTAACTGTTAACTTAAGTCTTTGCAGTTTTTTAGTTCTGATCTTCCATTTCATTTTCTGGTGTGTTACTTTTGGCTATATTAATTTATGTTAGAATTTTATCTTTGGAAATCCATTAGGCTTTATATCCTCCTCTTCTCTATTTAAACAAGTAGAACGGCTCTCCCAAGTTTCTGTTCTTTTTTTTCCTACAAGAAAGTCAAGGGTATACAACATTTTTCACTCTTAAAACTCTGATGGTGTTGTTTTATTATTTGTTATACTCCTTTTTCAGGAGAGGAGTTTGAAGTCAAAGTTTTCTTTTGTAGTAAATTTTTTCTTTGTAGGTTACTGTTTCTTTCTTTTTTTTTTTTTTTTGAGACAGGGTCTCCCTTTGTAGTTCAGGCTGGCCCTGAGCTCACTGTGTAGCCCAGGCAAGCCTCGAACTCAGCAATCTTCCTGTCTCTGCCTCCCGAGTGTTGGGATGACAGGTGTGAGCCACCACGCCCGGCACTGTGGTATGTGGTATTGATGGCTGGGGCACGTGAGTCACCACACCCAGCGTTGTATGTGATTATCGGGGATCAAACTCAGAACCTTGCACTTGCGAGGCAGGTGCCAGAACCACTGAGCTAAATCCCCGGCCCTACTGTTTCTTTTTATTACTTATCATTCCACATGTTTTCCAGACCATAATAAGATGGAGCCTCATTAGCTGGTTTTTACATAGGAAGTGATAAGGCCTTACAATTTCCACACAGGCCATAATGTTCAATTTCTGAAAATTCTCTTTTATAGCTCCCCCCACCAGGGATCAAACCCAGGACCTTGTGCTTGCAGGCATGGTGCCACTGAGTTACATCCCCAGCCCTGCTTTTTTTCTAATTTTCTAAGGGGTACCAATTAAGTGTATATGTTTTATGTTTGGTTGTCTTCAGTACCTGTCATTTTGTTTTCACCAGGTGCAATTTTTTTGCAGCACTAATAAGTGGTCTGTAATAGCCAATAATAATCCATCCTTCCTTTTGCTGTTGTTGGATGTGGTGAGTGCCCCGCCTGTATCAAGAATAAACAGGAACGGCTGGAGGGTTAGCTCAGTGGGTTAGACTCACGCCCACCAGCAATCAATACCACATACCACAATGACGGGTGTGGTGGCTCACGCCTGTAATGCCAGCACTTGGGAGGCAGAGGCAGGAGGATTGCTGAGTTCGAGGCTTGCCTGGACTACATAGTGAGCTCAGAGCCAGCCTGAACTACAAAGCGAGACCCTGTCTCAAAAAAAAAAAAAAAAAAGAATGCACAGGAAGCTGCTGTGACTACCTATGGCTCTTCTGAGGACCGTTCTCTGTCTGTAATGATTATACTTAGCCTGAACGAGGAGTCAAATGGATGTTGCCGAAGATTAATGTCCCCACAAACCACATATGATGGATATGTAAGTAGTGGGTAGGGACCCCAACCTCCAGGCTTGTCAGAATAATTCTGAGATGTGGCCTGCTTTGTAATGGGAGACCCCACATGGGCTAAGGCCTAGTTACCCATGATGGAAGGCTACTTAATAACTCAGTCTTCACAGATTGATTTTCTCCAGCCCACTTCCTTACTCTACAACCAGTGCTTCTTGGGATTTGTCTAAAATGCACTACTTACATTCAGGGCCTTACTGTAGGATTGGCTTTGGGGAAAGCCAGTGTAAACAGACATTTGTTTCTAATTTTATTATTATGATCAGTGTAGTCATGAATATAGTTGTACACAAATCTTTGCCACTTTCATTATTTTTCTTTTATAAAAAGAATTCCACAAATGGGGCCAGAGGGTTGGCTCAGTGGTTCCAGCGCCTGCCTCGCAAGCATAAGGTCCTGAGTTCGATCCTGGTAACCACATACAATGCTGGGTGTGGAGACTCACGCCCACCAGCCATTAATACCGCATACCACAGTGCCGGGCATGGTGGCTCGCGCCTGTCATCCCAGCACTCGGGAGGCAGAGACAGGAGGATGGCTGAGTTCGAGGCTTGCCTGGGCTACATAGTGAGCTCAGGGCCAGTCTGAACTGCAAAGCGAGACCCTGCCTAAAGAAAAAAAAAAAAATTCCACAAATGGATTTATTAAGTCATAGGGCATAAGAATCTTAGATCTGTAATAGATGCTGCTAAATTTCAGGTAGGTTTTAGGGAACAGGAGGATAGCAATCAATCCATAGCTGATTTCTCTGAAAGACACCAACTGAAAACCATTTTTTCTGTCTCTTTGTATCCTAGTAATCTTAAAACATGTGGGCAAGGTTGCCTTTTTCTGCAGTGGGACAGGTAAATGTGGCCTGTGTGTGATCTTGTTAGGTTAACCTCATATACCAATCTTATTCAAATGTAGCTACCCTTAGTTTGAATCCATTAACTCTTAGACAATGACATCTGGCCACCGACCTTAACCTTCACCACAGCCTGACTAATGTTCACACTATGTATTTATGCAATTTGCCAAAAGTCTTTTGAAAGTTGCTCAATCTGGTTAGCCCTGTGACCCCCAGTATCAGATACAAATTGACCTATTTAATGAATTTCAGTGGATGTTGAGCCAGGACCCTGAGGCTAAGGTTTATAATCTTAGGTTTCTCTCCTTTCCTCTCTAAACCTCAGATAGAGCAGGTGAAAGTGATTTTGTCTAGACCAAGCAAGTTAGAAAGGGAAATGGATTCAGAATACAGTCCCTTTGAAGCCACAGTACTAAACAGCAGAGCTAACATGCACTTGTGCTAACACAGGCACACAAAAAGCCCCTGGGCATCCTACCCCGTCCTTGTCCACTTCTTCTAGCTCAAGCAGTTGTTCAGTTTGCTTCAAAGTTAGTGCCATCCTTCCTGGTAGACCCTGCCCATCTCGCTGGGCCCTTCCTCCACACTCCTCCTTACTTTCCTTTTCTCCAAGCATCTCTTGCTTTACTCTTACCTGGTTCTCACTGGTTTTCATCTCTCTCCCTACCTTTTACTGGTGACTCTCCATGTGTTACCTCTTCTGGGCAGCTACCCCCTTTCCTGGTAACTGTGGTCAATTTGTCTGTTTTCTGGACTAGATGAGTGGCTTCTCAGTGCCAGGAACAGGTTCTGGTGGCCACTGTACCTCAACATGAACTGTGGTGCTTAGACAAAGCAGTTGATGAGTAAATGTCTACTAAATGGACAGATGACTGAATGAAATAAAAATGTATGAAGGGTATTTGTCAATTTCCTTGAATGGGGATTTAAGATCAACAGTCAAATTATTTAAAAACCTATTCCCAGAGAGAGTTAGGGAAATGAAATAAGAATGCCAGACAAAATGGCTGCTAAAAATACCACCACCTTAGGATCTTGTTTTTCACACCTGGCTTGGCCAGTTTTGTTTATTCATAATTTCCTTATTTCCATGTAAGTTGCACTGCCTGATATAGATCTATCACTTCCTATCATTTGGTTTAAAAAATACCATGGTTTGTGAGTTCCTGAATTTATCATTCTGCTGCTGTTAAGAGCTGTGGTTTACTAGAACCTCCTGTATCAGACAGCATAACAAGCACCTGAGATTTGAGATCAAATTAAATCCTCACTGGTCAGGATTATTACCTCTACTTTGTAGGTAAGGAAATAAGACCAGGGAACATTATCTCAGCAGCTCCGTAAAGCCACTCTGTAAGGGCTGCAAGGAGTCCCTAGTCCTACCTTATGTATGTAGAAGATGAAAGAAGACATGGTCTAAACATATCCTCAACTCTACCCCCATTGGCCAGTATGGGGAGGTGGAGCCTAATGATAGGCACCACTGCAATGACAGGATTAATGTCAGTATCACGGGACACGGGTTCTCTTATAAAAAGGACCCATTCAGCCCTTCTCTTGCTCTTTTTTGGCTATGTGATGCTTTCTTTCATATTAAGGTATAGCCAGGATGCCTTAGTCAGGTGTAACTCCCCAATCCTGGACTTCTCAACCTACAGAACTGTGAGCTATTATAAATTATCTGTGACATGCTATTATGGCAGCACAAGATCAGTTAATAGCAAATCTAGAACTTGGCTTTGGAAAGGATGTGACTCTGGCCAATTTGCTTTCCCTCACCGACTCTCAGGGTCCTCATCTGCAAGATGGGGATCATTATAGTGCCCATCTTCCGGGTTGCTGGGGGATGAAATAGATGGTGGGGTAGAGCAGTCAGCAGGACCGTTGTTTGCAGGAAGCTCCATCCTTTCAGGTGAGAAGAGGAATGATAGAATCTGGAGGCTGGAATGGGTGGGATTGCCTTAGAGCAGCCAGTGTGGATGGCTGAACCCTGCAGGCTTCTGGTGATCCACAGCTGGCCCCCACACTGTGTTGTCTGAAAGAGGACAGAAGTGAGAGCATGACCAAGTCCAAGCTGCTGGGAGGATGCCAGTGAGGGCTGAAGTCCTGGTCCACTTGTCTGACCGACTCTTTTTGTAGCTTTCCTCTCACCTCTCCTCACCAGCTTCTCAAAGGCTCCTGTCTCTCCCACCTGCCAAGTCCCCTCCACACACATGCATTGCATATATACACCTGTGCACACACATGTGTGCTTGCACATACATATGTACTTATGGACACACATTCCACATTCATAGGATTTAGGCACTCTGTTCCATGAACCAGACCATCACATCTCCCAACAGGTAGCATGAGCAGCCTCCTATGCAGTTTTCCACAGTCAGTCACACCCATCCGCCCTTCCGTCCACCCCACACTGAGCATTCCCTGAGCTTTTGCTTTCTCTGCGCTGGTTCTGTGGCTGAGTGAATCTTGCTCCTGTTGTGGTAAAGAAGTTCCCTATAGAGATACAAGCTTTGGGTAATGCTTGTTAGTTGCATGTGCAGATCCCAGGTAGTCCTCACTTTGCTGCTGTTCAGAAATCCTATCATCGGCTGGGTGTGGTGGCTCACGCCTGTCATCCCAGCACTCGGGAGGCAGAGGCAGGAGGATTGCTCAGTTCAAGGCTTGCCTGGGCTACATAGTGAGCTCAGGGCCAGCCTGAACTACAAAATGAGACCTTGTGTTAAAAAAAAAAAAAAAAGATAAAGAAATCCTATCATCAGCAACTAATTTCTTATACTTAAAAATATTTTATTACTATTCAGAGAATGTTGAATGATATTGCTAATATTGCACCTGTTCCCCTAATGCCTGTCCATGAATAACAAAGTGGTTAAGGGCACAACTTTGGGGTCAGCATAGATCACCCGGGCAGAGTGATGCCTATATGCCTTCCTAGCTGTGAGACCTAGAGCATGTTACCGAACCTCTACAAATCTCCATTTTTTAAAAAAATCTGTGAGTGGAATAAAAATATTCAAAGTATATTATGAAATAGGATAATGTTTATAAAGTGCTTAGCGTAAAATTCACATTGATAATTATAGCTGTAAGTGAAGTATGTTAAACTTTTCTATGACCCAGTTTCTCTGCTTTACTTCAGTTCACAAGTTCTTTTTTTTTTTTTTTTTTTTGCTTTTTGAGACAGGGTCTCGCTTTGTAGTTCAGGCTGGCCCTGAGCTCACTATGGTGCCCAGGCAAGCCGCCGTGAACTCAGCAATCCTCCTGTCCCTGCCTCCCGAGTGCTGGGATTACAGGCGTGAGCCACCACGTCCGGCATTGTGGTATGCGGTGTTGATTGTTGGTGGGCATGTCTCCACGCCCAGCATTATATGTGGTTACCGGGGATCGAACTCAGGACCTTG
>PVIC010056222.1:0-11000 GCA_004025085.1 Thryonomys swinderianus
CAAGAAAGAGAGAACAGTGTGCCTTTCAGATCTGCCTAGGAGCCTCCCAGGAGCCAGTGCAAAGGCCCTGTGGTAGCACTGTATCAGCACATTTTAGAAACAGTGGGAAAGGGAGCAAGGAGTGGAGGGAGGGTGTATGTATGCCTCTGGGGCTTATGGGAAAGAGGAGCTCACTGCTGATGGCAAAGCCTTGGTCTGAAGAATCAAAACAGAGGGATTCCCCTGTCTGAGATGGAAGGACTGATGGACAGGAAAGAAGGTTAGCAGGGAAAAGTCATCCATGTTGGACCTAGTTTAGTATTTAAAACATTCATTTTAAGGCTGTCCTCAGCCAGAAAGCTTTGTCACTCAGATAACCCGCTGGAAATTTAGGGGGAGGAGAGGACGTGGGTCCCCTAGCTCCTCTCCACAGTGTCGTCCTCTACAGAGCTGGTTATTGGCCGCTCTGCCGCGCGTTTTCATGGCTGGAGTCGGCTGGTGTCACGTGGCATTCGCCACTTTCCCAGGGCCACGCTGACCCGTAGCATTGGGGGCCCTGAGGAACATGAGACAATTTTGGTTTGTTTCCTCTCTTCTCACCCTCTTTTGAGATGTGACCCAAATGTCGTAACCTGTTCTTGTTTGGATTACAGTACAGCTGTTTAGATAGCTGTCGCTATCTATTATTATGATAGCTATCTATTTATATGCTGGCTGTGGCTATTCCTTATATTACAGCTCCATTATATTAGCTAAATAAACATGTCTATTACTTTGCTAAAGTCTAAAAAAAGCATTTTTCCAAATTGATAGCATGTCTTGCTCCATAGTTCTGGTTTGCATGCCAGAAGCTGAATACTAATTTGTTCTTTCTCTTTGAATTCCTTGTATCACAAAATCTTATACTAATCCAAAACAAAACTCTTAGGTCTTTTGCTTTTTTCCCAGTACCATGGAACGAACTCAGAACTTTGTGCTTGCCAGCCGGGTTACGTTCCCCCCCTCTTAGTTTCAAATTGTGACTTTCACCCAGAGAGATGTTGAAATAATTTGACAGACTAGATCTACTAGGAAAGATTGAAGACAAAAATGCTCATTAAAAAATGCTTAAGCTGGGTGTATGTTGTATGAAATACTGTTTTTGTTTTTTTTTAAAGTCAGTCGGTAAAGGGAAGATGAAGCTAACATCATATTCCAGTGGCTGTGCCATGTGGTTTTCTTAGTAAGTGCCTATCATTTTTCCACCGTCCTCTGATTCTTGTCCAGCTTAGTCCTCTCCCGTGGAGAAACCTTCTCCTTTGTGATGTCCATCTTCCTGGTTCCTCAGTGCTACTGTCTTTGCAGCTGCAGAAACCAGAAGTCTTGCCTGCCCACTAAATGACTTCAGCCTAGCTGCCCAGTAGCTTCTTCCAGCAGCTCTGCATCCCGAGGGGGTGAATACCAAGGCGTGGGGTTCATTGTGAAGTCAGGGTGTATGTGAAATACACTCTCCCTGCAGCAATGCATCAAAAAACCAAACTCAGGTAATTTGATCCTGCGTCTTCCAAGATATACACTGTTGTTTGAATGCAAAACTTTACATGAACCGTTTTGGAGGAACTAGGGCATTGATTAATAAAGCCATAGGTATCTAAGAACTAGAGGGATGTGTGTGAGGATTTCAGCAGTACTGAACCCCATATCCATCCTTCCCCCTAGACCATTCCCTTCTTTGTTCATAGAAGCACGTTAGCCATCCTACGGTAGCAAAGATTGCTCATTTTCTTCGAAAATGTCATCACTTTGTGCAGGTGTACGTTAGCAGTGTCCTTGGCCCTGCTCCCATTCTTGTAGGCCTTTAATTACACTTACATCTTAGAACCTCTGGGCGTTTTCAGACCAGCCTTTGTGAAGAATGCCTACTCTATGAGCAATTTGTAGGATTTTTACTTACTTTAGTTGGTGATCAGGGAATCTGTAGTTTTATAAACATCTGAACGGATGAGGTAGGAAGTGTGTTTGATCATGTTGAATCTGACAAGTTTACTATGGTGGTTTCAGCATGTTCCCTCTAAGCTGTCAGGTGCAGTCCTGATAATTTTCTGAATAACACAAATCTGAATCTGTGAAAAATAGTGGCATTCTAAATGAAGCTATAATGTCCATAACTTTGGGTGTAATGCAAAGAGTTGAAGTATTTTTAAGAAATAGGAATGACTAGGGCTGGGGATTTAGCTTAGGTGGTACTGCACATACCTTGGAAGCACAAGGGCCCGAGTTCAATCCCCAGTACTGCCAAAAAAAGAAAAGAAAAGAAAAAAAGAAGTAGGAATGACTATATCATAGAGTTTTGAGTTCAGAAATCAGGGATTGATATTTATCTACTTTGTGCTGCTACAGGGTGAAATCACTGTTCGAACTTGTATATCCTAAACATTCTAAAAATGTTATGCCACTCACATGCACTAGTCACTTTCCCATCACTGGGACAGAATATTTGTTGCTTGAACAGGAAGAGAGGTTTATGTTGCTCATGGTGGCAGGGAGTAGCAGCAGGAAACTGCTCGGCTCAGTGCAACCTGGGAGCCGAGAGCCGGTGAAGGGCCCAGGAGAGTAAGGTCTGTGTAGTCCTGAGGTCGGCCCCATGGCCTGCTGTCCTCAGCCAGACCCGACTCTTGGTAGCCTGTGCAGCTGTGAACTGATTAATGGGCGAAACTCTCAAGATGCTCAGTGCCCCTCAGCACTGCAGGAATCTCCTAATTCAGGAAAGTCGACAGTCAAGATTAACTAGAATCTTATGTCATGGTGTAAGTATATTCACTTTTGATTTAAAGAGTATTGCTGTGCACATGGTGGTTGAGAACATTCAAGGTAATGCTACATGTTACATGTTTTGGTGCTCTATCTGATAGTGTTTTAGTAATTAGGTCAGTGTTTCTCAAGTACACATCTTTTAATTGTTAAGAGTAAAGCAGAATGTTCATGAAAAGTTTATTTAAAAGATGACATTCTACAATAACAGCAACAAAAGTATTGTTTTAAAAGATGACATTCTACAATAACAGCAACAAAGTATTGTTTTGTAAGTATTCTCACATGTGTAGTAGAAAATGTATAATAAATTTAAAGAAAGTGACCATTTTGAAGAGGGAAAATTTTTATGATTCACTAAGCCTCAATGAATATTTAATTTCTTTTTGAGACAGGCTCTTACTTTGTAGTTCAGGCTGACCCTAAAATCACTGTGTAGCCCAGGCAAGCCTTGAATTCAGCAATGCTCCTGCCTCTGCCTCCCAAATGCTGGGATTACAGGCTGAGCCACCACACCTGGCATTGTGACGTGTGGTACTGATTGCTGGTGGGTGCGAGTCACCATGCCCAGTATTGTTGTATGTGGTTGCAGAGGATTGAACTCAGGACCTTGTACTTGCCATGCAGACACCGGAACCACTGAGCTAAATCCCCAGCCCAATATTTAATAGTTTTATAGCCAGGCTTGAATAAAAGTTTCAGAATTCCAAGAATTATTAGCACTTAAATTTCTTGTCAGGCAGTTTGCATATGTAGCTACATGTATGACGACAGTTACACATATGCACGTTCAAGTTCAAAGCCATTAGGCTTCCTCCTGAAATATTGAATGTTTGATTTCCAGCTTCTACCAACGTGTTATTCATTGAATCACCTTGTAATCTTCCCCAAGCTTCTGGTTAAATAAAATACAGCAGAGCACTTAAAAAATCTGATTTAACATATCTTTACATTTTTAGGCAAGTGGATGGAACAGATATGACAGTGTAATTTCTTCTCTATTTTTATTTAAAATTGTTAGCCTGTTTTCTATTTAGCATTTTCCAAGTTAGCCTGACTTATTAAAAACAAGATGGATATATATAAGCAATAAAGAAATTGACTATGCATTGTTTTCTTAAGAATATAATTAATTAAATACGGATTGTTAGGTGCCATTTTAATAAGTTTTGAAAATGAAAAATAGGTGACTTAAAAAGTATTTCATTAAGAATCTCTAATCTCAGATATTTCAAAAGATTGTTTGAGGCATTGAATTGAATGACTGTTAGATATATTTTGTGCTATATAATTATGCTGTGAAAATAGAAAATCCATTACCTACTCGTTATTACCTATAATTCTTTTCATTGTGTAAGGAGAAGAGCCATTATACTTCTGGTTCATCAATAAGATATGTTTTATAGTTAGCTAAAATAGGAGAAGGAACCCTTGCATCTCTGAGTGGTCAAATTGACAGAAATTCCTTTTAACGTTTAGAGAAGTTTCTTCTGAAATTTTAGTTGCTAGCATTTAGTGGCTTGCTATGACTTTAAAGAAACTTGGTAGCATCAAGGGGAAAGGTTTAGAAGGAATGTGAAGTGTGTCTCATCTGCTGAGGGGCTGCATGTGACGATGGATCCCCATCCAGGGTCCTGAGCAGCGTGTTCTTCCTTTTCTGGAAGCTTGATCCTTGCATTATCCTCTTTGTGCATCCTCACACTTGTGTTCTATAACACATCTGTTTCCTTAGGAAAACGAATATGCTTTAATACATAGCACATTCCTTTTCTCTAGTTTTTCCATTAACAAATATATATACTCTGATGCAAGCACGTTTGGTCCATAAAGAAGTTTGTTGCATAAAGGGGTGCATTGTATGGATCTCAGGGTCTTCTATGGATTTTTGAGTCTCTTGATACTGTTACAGTTATGGCCTGTGTCTAGATGTCCCCCAAAGCTTTATGTGGTCATGTGTGACCACATATGTGGGACTCTTCAGAGATGGCTGGATTTAGATAGTGTGTGTGGGATGCTGGGGTCAAAGATATGTGATTACTAAGCTAGTCCACTGGTTGGTTTGGGAGAATTTTGGGAGTGGATAGTGGGAAGGCCTTCACTGCGTGCGAGTGCTGTCTGTCCTGAGGGTGGGTGTCTGGATAGAAGTGTAAGGGACAGAAAGGTGCTGCTGCGGTCCTTTGCTGCTTCTTCATTACTTTGCTGCTTTGCTGCCTTCTGCCTGCCATGAATTGTTTCTCATCTGCAAAGCCACCCTGCCTTGGGGCCAGCCAGCTATGAACCGAAACCTCTGCAAGGCTGAGCTAAATAAATCCTTCCCGTCACTTTGTTGTTGGGTATTTTGTCTTAGCAGCGAGAAAAGTAAGACAGCTACCTACCTTCCCAGGCACCTCGCTCTTCCACAATGTTAAACTGTCTGACATTATTTGAACAGACCTTGTGATTTCTTGTCTTGACCTTTTGGAAATGCTTTTTTCCCCTCAAATGCCATCTTCAATCAATTACGAACTGCTTATTCCTTAAAGCTCAACCTGTGTCATCTATTTTCTGAAGCATCGCTTTGCCACCAACCCCTCTCCAAAACTAGGTTTTGCTCTTTTCTGTCTTCCTCCCTCACACAGTTAATGGGATTAGCTCAATAGTTTATAGATCAGTCTTTATTTTAGTGCTCAATATGCAGGAATCATGCAAGAGAAATTTCCTGTTTTAATGAGAAATTATGTTTAGAAGGAAGACATTTATCAAGAGAAAAGTGCTTGTCAGAAAAGATATAGAAGTCCTCAGTGTAGGAACCAGCCTACAAGCTGAGCTCAAACTTGACCAAGGAGTGACGAAGATGAAAAATAGAGACACAGAAACAAGCTAGAATCTGGTGGGTTGAGGGGTTCATGTCTTCCTTCGACTTAACGCCCTGGTTGACTGGGGCACCTCAGCTGTATTCACTCAGACAGGGGAGTGAGCAATTAGACTCACACAGATTTCACCTGTGCCCTCCCTCTGCAGTGTTGCTCCGGGTAAACAGCTTCACCTCAGGCTTTTCTGTTCCTCCCTGCAGCGCGTCAGCCCACCTGCACATCCTGCCTCTCCTCAATGCTCACCATGAAGAGGCCATTAGGCCTCATTCTTCTGACCTGGTTGCCACACCTTGGCCTATCTTTAGTCATCATTTAAAACATACTTTTTAAAGTGCTAACATGCAAGATAAAGTGAAAATGATTTCTAATTTAATTGTAGTATTTTTAAAATTATCAGTAGGGTTCACAGATATTTATTTTGTCAAGTCTAGTATTTCAACCAGTGTATTAGTTTTACTGCAGGTAGGGATGTATCTTAGAGACAACACCATTTTTGAGTAATTACATTCTAAATCTCAAACTGAAACTATTAGTAGGTATAGAATTCCCTCTGTAATATTTTGAACTGTAGATTTTATAACTTGTTATTATATGATTTCTTATGTTTTATTAAATAAGTGTTGTCTCATGTAAAACATTAAATAGTTGACTTATTTTTTAAATAAAATTTTCTTAAATACTTCTAGATGTGGAAAGTTAAAAATTTTAATGTCTCACCAATAAACGCATCATGTTTAAAAATTCCTTCATAATCCCATCCTAATTTTTAATATTCTTCGGATCTGTGTGGAATTGTTTTGACCTCCAGAAACTGCAATTTGGTGCAACTCTAGATCTACACAGTTAGCTTGTTAGCTTTTTTATGAAAGTTTAGTGATTTCTCTCTCTTTATTTGTGAAATACTTCGGTTAGAATTTTATAAGATTTGGAAGGTCTTGAGTGTTTGTAAAAGAAAAAACAGTGTTTTCCTTCCTTTCTCTCCCTGCCAGGCTATTAGCGTTAATTAGCTGAAGACTCGGTCTGCTGGTAAAGCGAGGGTGTGGTGGGTTTTTCTGTCTCTAGAGTTATAGATCTTCCTGCCTTCGGAGTCCGACCTCAGACTGGGGGAGGAAGGTGGGGGGCTCAAGCCAGACACGGGATTGCCTCCAGTATTCTGTTTTTTCTCCACGTTTGCTCATTACTGCCACTTCTTCTCACTAAATGGAGAATCAACTCTTTTTAAATGTTATTCATCATTTTCAGCTTATAGTAGTTTTTAGAGTAAATTTTGCCACTTTTAAGAAAAGAAAGTCAGTGCATTCTTAGCGACCCTGAAAAAGCCAGAAACTTAAGAATTGCTTAGAGTTTATTATTGATCTGTGGATTTTAGCACAAAATTTTGATTAATGCTGGTTTCAAAGAGAGGGTAATAACTATCTATCTATATGTATATATGTATGTATGGTTATACCATATTGAATACTATATATATGTGTGTGTATTCTACTTGAATATATAAAATTTTGTGGGACTATTTTTTACTGTACTGTTGAGGTAGAGCTGTGTTGTAATAGACAAAAAACAATATTGCCATTTTAGTACAGATAATTTTTTTTTTTGTATATGGTTACCAGGTGCAGGAACCACTGAGCTAAATCTCTGGCCCAGTACAGATAATTATTAAGATTATGTTTGTTCTTTTATATGTACTTTCAAATTCTATGGCAAATATTTAAACTAAATGTGTATTCTTAGCCTGGGATGTTTATTTTTTAATGAAGTTTTAAAATTCTTTCTGACACACTAATTCATCTTATTTAACATCTTTTATTTAAAAATGCAGTACAGGGGGCTGGAGATTTAGCTCAGTGGTTCCAGCACCTGCCCCGCAAGTGCAAGGTCCTGAGTTCGATCCTGGTAACCACATACAATGCTGGGCATGGTGACTCACACCCACCAGCAATCAATACCACATACCACAGTGCCGGGTGTGGTGGCTCACGCCTGTAATACCAGCACTCGGGAGGCAGAGGCAGGAGGATTGCTGAGTTCAAGGCTTGCCTGGGCTATATAGTGAGCTTAGGGCCAACCTGAACTACAAAGCGAGACCCTGTCTCAAAAAAAAAATGCAGTACATCAGGACTATACAATGAAATGATTTTTACCTGTAGTGCATTCAGGATCAGCATTACTTTCAGTAAAAGTGAGAAAGTCACAAATTAATAATCATTTAATGAGTTATAAAATATAAATCAATCATTGCATTTGTAGATAGCAATTTTGGATTATTTATATACTGTTTTGAGATTACATACACAGGAAAGGAAATATATTGACAGATTACAAGTGTAAGGTATGATGTGAATTTTATTTGACTTTTTTGTTTGTTTTTCTGCTGTACTTTCACTATTCAGGAAAAGGTACATTTGTGATGAACTATCCACACCAGTACCAGTCACTGCAGAAACTTTAAGCTACTTAGCACCAAGCTCTGAGCTGCCTGGCATAAATGCTCTTCCAGACTAAATTAAGTGCCAATATGTCTGCCACACTGTGTTCTATCTGACATAATTATGAAGTAGAGTAGTTGAAAACAACGAACCTTTGTAAGCCATTAAGCCTTTACTGCACAACTTGGGACATGGTGTTCACAGCACCACCTTATACTATAATAGCAAGTGGCAGATGTTAAAACAGAAGGGGGGTTGATATTTTTAAGATGCGCTTGCTATGCATTCAGTACTGCAGGGTATTATTCACAGACCTTAGTTGTTAACTTGCAACCTTCTCTTAGGTTATGTGGTTACAGCTCATGCAGTCACTAGAATGAATCTTGTGATCCTTAAATGTATTATACAGATTGTCATTGATGAATACATAAATTACAAATACTTTCCTTTTGAAATATTTTTCTTGTACATATAATTTCTTTTATGTCTTTGCTATTTAATCACATACATATACTTGTTTACAAAGTATATCTGTTTATACACATATGTATGTTAATCTGATTAAACTTCTTAAAATCTTTTTTTTTGTATGTATGTATATGTGGTAAGGACTTGAGACATTCAGCATGCTTTCGAGTGATTTTTTATTTAAATATTCTATCTCCTGTGTTGTTCACTGGAATTTGAAATTGATGTAGAAATAACTATTACTTCTAGTAATGTAGAATTTCTGCCACTGGTCCAACCTCTTAATCTCCAACCTCTTTTTGCATGTTTATTGTCCTGCTGGGTTCACTTTCAGGCTTTATTCCACTGCTGTTTCCACAGTTTAGCCTTATATTGCTTGATCCCCTACAGCTGGTACTGTGAAATCTTCTAGCACAGAGACACATCTCTTCTCCGTCCTTGTATCTCTAGTGCCTGGTTCATTGTGAAGTAGTGTAAGGTTCTTGCTGAATGTTTTGGAATAGTTATGTTTGCTAAGAAAATCTCTATTTTGTGATTCTTTCATCTTTAACTCTTGGTCATTTTTCTTACAACCATTTGAACTCTGCCTTTAAAAGGATTTGATGTAATTCAGATTTTATAGAAAGGAATTAGACAGATGAAATTATAGCAGAGTAACCCTTTCAGAGTATCCTAATATATTTACTAATGTTATGGGATTTGACTATTCAAAAGCTTTATAAAATGAGCAAAGCTTCTTCTCACCATTTTTCTTTCAGAATGCTAATATAGTTATTTCAAAATAGCCTTTGAGAAATGTTTCCATTACTTAAACATCTATATAATGTCACAGACTAGCAGGAAAGTGAAAGTGAGACTCCTATAAGCTTTGTATGTGATTCCTTAAATTTTTCTAATATCTGGGAAACAACATGAATTTTTTTTAAATTTTTAGTACAGTAACATTACTTATTTAAGTTTCACACCTATTGCAGAGATTCTTGGTAACACTGATTCAATTTATTAAATAAGAGTAAAGATTGTATTTGTTTGTGTGTTTGTTATGCTTCTTGCCAATGCTATTTGTACAGTGAAACAAAGCAGAAGGAACAGAGTTCTAAGGTCACTGTGGATTCTGCACTAAAGACCAACATGCACAAGTATCGGAAAAAATCATGATGAGCTGGGGAAGTAGTTACTGTCATTGGAAATGTATGTGTTGCTTTGAGTAAAATTCATGCAATATTAAGTAGTTTTATCTTGCATAGAATTTCAAGAAGCATTTATTTTGATAAAGGGTAAATATTAAATGATAATATTAAACAGGCATTAGAAAGGATGTGGTTTCTAGAAGAGCAAAGATATATTTAAAGAGAGATAATCAGATAGAGAATCTATTAAAAGTCAATGCAGAATGAGATAATATAACAGCAAGGGAAGTAAATTATTTAAGAGCTTTTGTGAAAGGATGTAAATGTTACAATTCGTAGACTAAATATAATCAGCTCCTGAGAAAAATCTAATATATATTTTTTAATAAGTAAATTGTTTTGTCGGATAAAATTAGGTATTCACTCGCTTGGGAAGAATTCATTGTTACCTTTTCAACTCCTAACTTTTTTATCCTGAAGTGGCTTGATAGTATATATATATATATATGTATATGTATATGTATATATATATATATGAAATGGAATTAAAATACTTTTGATTGAACAGTGCAGTTTTGAAATTTTTGCTAAATGAGCCTTTCAAAATTTTTTTTTTTCATTTTGGCCAGGGACTTAACTCAGTGGTTCCAGTGCCTGCTTCTCAAGTTCAATCCCTGGTTACCCCCCCCCCCCGAAAAAGCAATAAAAGCCACAAAAATATCTGGGGCTGGGGATTTAGCTCAAGTGGTACCGCACCTACCTTGGAAGCATGAGACCTGAGTTTTTGATTTGGCTGCAAAAGCACCTCAAATGTAATAGTACTTTAATTTTGGTAGCAAATCCTGAAAAAATGTTTTAGAAAACAGTATTTTTTTGGGGGGAGGGGCAAGGTCTTCACTTTATAGTTTGAGCTGTCTCTGAACTCACTATGTAGCCCGGGCAAGCCTCAAATTTGCAGCAATCTTCCTGCCTCTGCCTTCCGAGTACTGGGATTACAAGTGTGAGCCACCACACCCAGCATTGTGATATATAGTTCTGGGGATCAAAGTCAGAAACTTGCGCTTGCCAGGCAGACACCGGAACCACTGAGATAAGTCCCTAGCCCCAAGAAAAGAGCATTTTAGGCCTATTTAATTTGCAACTGTAAGTGTAGATATACAATTTTTTTTTTTTTGCTTTTTTGGAGACAGGATCTTGCTTTGTAGTTCAGGCTGGCCCTGAGCTCACTATGGTGCCCAGGCAAGCCGCCACGAACTCAGCAATCCTCCCGTCTCTGCCTCCCGAGTGCTGGGATTACAGGCGTGAGCCACCACGCCCAGCATTATATGTGGTAACCGGGGATCGAACTCAGG
>PVIC010056223.1:0-11001 GCA_004025085.1 Thryonomys swinderianus
ATGAGGGGAAGGAATAAATATGATACAGAAAGAAAATAAAAGAGCATGTATAAGGGGGGAGGAGGGGGGAGTGGGTAGGGATATGGGTAAAAATGAGAATTAACTTGTGGCATATACTGGTACAAATTTCCCAATGTTATATGTGATTTTGAGATGTATATAAATTGTACCAATAAAGAATTCAATAAAAAAAAGAAATTTTGCACTCTATAAAAGCTGTCATAATTTCTAAAGCTCATTTGCATCTACAGGTGTTCATGACAAAGAGAAGATCCAGTAATGGTCTATCTGTGATCTATGGATTTCACTTCTTAGTATATCCTCCAGGTGTCTCCATTTGCACCTAAATGGATCGATCTTGTCATTCTTTATGGCAGAGTAATACTACATTTTATAAAAAAAAAAAAAAAAAACACATCTTCTTTATCCACTCTCCAGTGGATGACATTTGGGTTGTTTCCAAGATTCAGCTATCATGAAGTGAGCTGCTATGAACAATGGTGTACATCTGTCTTTCGAATTTAAGTTTTTAAATTCTTTTGGGTATATTCCTAGCAGAGGGATAGCCGGGTCAAATGGAACCCCTAGTCCTAGAGAAATAGATTTCTGAGAAATCTCCACACAGATCTCCACAATGGTTACACAAGTCTGCAATCCCACCAACAGTGGAGAAGGGTTCCTTTCTCCCCACAGCCACACCAGCATTTATCATTTGTTGATTTTGTGATCGTAGCCATTCTTTGTGGAGTGAGATGAAATCTCAGTGTTGTTTTCATTTGCATCTCTGGAATGACCAGTGATGTTGAACATTTCTTCATATGTTTCCTGGCTGCTATGACTTCTGCCTCTGAGAAGTGTCTGTTCATTTCAGATGCCCATTTTTGAATTGGATCTTTGAACTTGGGGAGGCTGATCTGTTTGAGGTCTTTATATATTGTAGACAATAGCCCTTTGTCTGATAAACAGCTAGTAAAGATTTTTTTTCCCATGTTGTTGGTTGTCTTCTAGCAGTACCAGCGACTTCTGTGGCTGAGCAGAAGCTTTTCAGTAGAATGAGATCCCATTTGTTGATTCTTTCTGCTAGTTCTTGTGCTTTAGAGGTTTTATTCATAAAGTCTCTGCCTAAGCCAGTGTCTCCAAGAGTTTTACCTAACCTGTTTTCCAGCAGGCTTATTTTTTCTGTTTTAATGTTTAAGTCTCGTATCCACTGTCAGTTTAGTTTTGAGCATGGTGAAAGAGATAGGTCTAGCTTTAGCTTGTGGCAGGCTAAAGCCCAGTTTTTCCAGCAACATTTGTTAAATAGGCTGTCTTTCTTCCATTGGGGATGTTTGGCTCCTTCGTCAAAGATAAGGTGGTTTAGAGTATCTGGAGTTGTTTCTGGGTCTTCTAATCTATTCCACTGGTCCTCTGGTCTGTTACTTTGCCAGTACCATGCAGTTTTTATCACAGCGGCTTTATAGTAGAGTTTTAAATTGGGGATTGTAATACCTCCTGCCATGTTGTGGTTGCTTAGAATTGCCTTTGCTATTCTAGGATGCTTGTGTTTCCAGATGAATTTTTGTATTATTTTCTCTAACTCTGTGAAGTATACCATTGGAATTTCAATTGGAATTGCATTGAATCTATATAGTAGTTGTGGGAGTATAGCCATTTTGACGATGTTGGTTCTCCTGACGCAGGAACAAGGGATATCTTTCCACTTTCTGGTTTCCTTTTCTATCTCAGTTTTCAGAGTCCGATAGTTTTCAGAGTAGAGTTCTTTCACTTCCATTGTTAGGTTGATTCCTAGATATTTCATTTTTCTGGGTGCTACTGTGAAAGGGATTGACTCCCAAATTTCTCTTTCATTGAGTCTGTTGTTTGTGTAGAAAAAGGCTGTTGTTTTTGAGCATTGATCCTGTATTCAGCAACACTACCAAATTTGGTAATTAAGTCTAGCAGTCTTTTCGTTGAGTTTTTAGGATCCTCTAGATAGAGTATCATATCATCAGCAAATAATGACAGTTTAACTTATTCCTTTCCTATCTTTATTTGTTTTATATCTTTGTCCTGCCTGATTGCTATGGCTAATGTCACCAGCACTATATTGAACAAGAGTGGTGATCATGGGCATCCTTGTCTCATTCCTGACCTTAGTGTAAAAGGTTTCAGTTTTTGCCCATTGAGTATGATGCTGGCTGTTGGTTTCTCATAAATAGCTTGTATTAAATTGAGATAAAGTCCATCGATTCCAATTCTCTGTAGGGTTTTGATCATAAATGGGTGTTGGATTTTCTCAAAAGCTTTTTCTGCGTCTATTGAGATAATCATATGAGTCTGTTAATGTAGTGTATTACATTGATTGATTTACGTATTTGAACCTGCCTTGCATCCCTGGGATAAATCCGACTTGATCAGGGTGTATGATTTTCTTGATAACTCTGTATTCTGTTTGCAAGTATCTTACTGAGGATTTTTGCATAAATGTTCACTAGAGAGATTGGCCTGTAGTTTTCTTTTTTGGTGGGATCTTTCCCTGCCTTAGGAATCAAGGTGATGGTTGCTTCAAGGAATAATTTGGGTAGTACTGCTTCCTTTTCAATTTCATTAAAGAGATTGAGAAGTACTGGTATTAACTCTTCTTTGAAAGTTTTGTAAAACTCAGCAGTGAAGCCATAAGGACCAGGGCTTTTCTTTGTTGGTAGGTTTTTTATTACATTTTCAATTTCCCAGATCGATATTGGGTTGTTTAACATTTTTATATCGTCTTCATTCAGCTTTGGAAGTTCATATGAGTCTAGGAATGTATCCATTTCTTTTAGATTTTCCATCTTCTTGGAGGATAGATTTTCAAAATATGTGTTTATGATCCTTTGGACTTCTGGGTCTGTGCTTATTTCCCCATTTTCATTCCTTATAGCAGGGATTTGAGCCTTTTCCTTCCTTTGTTTGATAAGTTTGGCTAAGGGTGTGTCAATCTTATTTATCGTTTCAAAGAACTAACTCTTTGATTCATTGATTCTTTGTATTTTTCTCTTTGTCTCCACTGCATTAATTTCTGCTCTGATCGTTATAATTTCCTCTCTAGTATGTGCTTTCGGTTTGTTTTGCTCCTCTTTTTTTCTAGTTGTCTCAGGTTCATTATTAGATTGTTTATTTCAGTTTGCTCTATTTTCCAAGTGTAGGCATTCACTGCTGTGATGTTCCCTCGCAGAACTGCTTTCATTGTGTCCCATAAATTCCTGTATTTTGTGCTGGGGTTGTCGTTTAGTTGTAGAAACTGTTTAATTTCTTCTTTAGTTTCTTTTGTGGCCCATTGGTTGGTTAACAGAGTGTTGTTCAATTTCCATGTGTTTGTGAGGATCTTGGAATTTCTTCTGCTATTCAGCTCCAGTTTCAAGGCACTATGGTCTGATAGTATGCAGGGGATAACTTTGATTCCTTTGCATCTACTTAAGCTTTTTCTATGGACTAGAATGTGATCTATTTTGGAGAATCATCCATGAGCAGCTGAGAAGAAGGTATATTCTCGCTTTGAAGGGTGAAAAATTCTGTAGGCATCTAATAAGTCTATTTGCTCCAAAGTTTGATTTAGCTCAAGTATTTCCTTATTGATTCTTTGTCAGGTTGATCTGTCAGTTTGTGACAATGGAGTATTAAAATCCCCTACTACTATTGTATTCGTGGATAACTGGCTTTTCATGTCCAGTAATGTTTGTTTTATATAGTTGGGTGCATTAGAGTTTGGTGCACAAATATTTATGAGTGTTATTTCTTTCTCTTGGATAGTTCCTTGTATGAGAATATAGTGACCTTCTTTATCTCTTTTAATCAGTTTGGGTTTGAAATCTATTTTTTCTGCAAACAAGATAGCCACTCCTGCTGTTTTGTAGTTTCCTGTGGCATGGAGGATTGTTTTCCAACCTTTTATTTTCAGTCTATGCGCTTCCTTCTGAATTAGGTGTGTTTCCTGTATGCAACAGATTGTCGGATCTTGCTTCTTGATCCAATCTGCTAGTTTGTGTCTTTTAATTGGCCCATTGAGGCTGTTGACATTAATGGTTATGACTGATATGAACATATTCAGAGCTGCCATGTTTCCCTGTTCTCGGTTCTTTTCTTCTTTGCTCTTCCCCTTTTCTATTTAGTTTCTTGTTCGCCCCAGTGAGTTCACTCTCCTGGGTCTCGTGGGTATGGAATTTTCTGTGCTTTTTTCCAAGATGTTCTTTAGGATGTTTTGGAGTGCAGGTTTCATATTTGTGAAGTTTTTCAGGTGTTTCTCATCATGGAAGTATCTTATTTACCTGTCTATTTTCAACGATAATTTTGCAGGATACAACAGTGTAGATTGGAGGTTGTTTTCCTGCTTGAAATACTTCCCTCCATGATCTCCTTGCACTGAGTGTTTGTGTTGAAAAGTCTGCTGTGATCCTATTGGGCTTCCCTTTGTAGGTGATTTTCTTCCTTTCTCTCACTGCTTTCAGTATTTCATTCTTTTGTTGTACATCTGGAACCTTAATAATTATGTGTCTACATGTAGCTATTTTTATGTCACGGTGATTTGGAGTCTGATAGGACTCATTTATCTGTATGTCTATATCTTTTCCTGTGAAGTTTTCTGTTGCCATATCTGACAATAGCTTTTTTATATCCTTTACACTGTCTCCTGCTTCCTCATTGACTCCAATCAGTCTTATGTTATTTTTCTTTGAGTCATCCAGAAGCTTTTGAATTGATTTCTCATGGTCCCTTGCTCTTTTCCATAGATTATACCTTTCCTGCTCGTTGGATGCTATGATGTCCTCTAGGTCTGAGATTCGGTTCTCTGCTTCATTCATCCTACTGTGCAAGCTTTCGTTCTCCATCATTCCCTGGAGCTATGCTTGAAGCTGTTTAAAAGTTTCCATTGCTTCTGCTATCTTGGATTCTAACATCTCACTGATCTCTTCTTTAATGATGTCTCTCACTGTGGACAGTATCTCTGTTTTGATTTCAGAGATGAGTTTTGATTTCCATTTTTCTAGATCTGCTTTAGTTACCATCTCTAAGAGTCCTGGTGTTTGAGTTTCAGTTTGCCCTATTTCCCTTTTCTCTGAATTTCCCTGTGGTGGTCATCTTTATGTCTGGTTTTTTGTGTATTTTCTCATTTCTACTCTTTCGTTGTTATTAATCCTCTTCTTTGTCTGATGACAGGGCAATGTTTGTTGCAAATCTCTTTCTATTATCTGGGGCCGTTTGGATGCAGCACTTTCCTGGGGGGTCCTCCTTGAATCTGTAATTGCCCTTGAGAGTTCTCACTTCTGACACTTCATGGGAGGTATTTGAGCAGAACAATCACATCATGTTTGTTACTATAATATAATAAATGCCAATATCAGTATTAAACACAGTAAATAAGATAAAAAGTTTTGTTAAATTCTACTCTGGAGACTTTGAGCTTATGATTTACCTCTATGTCTCTATGCCAAAATTTAGAATTAATCAGCAATGTGTATACCACATACAGATCATAAATGTAGCCCTGGAACCCTTTGGGGATAAAAATTCACTGGGGAATCAGGGAGGTAGGGAGACAGGCGGAGAATGAATTAGAGTTATCAGATTTAGGAAGATCACCTATATCTTAGAACCTCATAAATGCCAGCGGGTACTACAGGATAAAAGGACATATGTACAACAGTACCAACTGTATGCTGTGAGACCGTTGGAGGCTTTGTATAGTTTCCTATAATAGTACAGAAGAAGAAATAGGGCAGCCTAAGATCTTTTACTTCTGGGTATTGCTTCTGACAAGAAGATAGGATAGGGTGTGGGGACAAGAGGTGAATAGAGGGATCTAGGAGTAGATGACAAAATAGAAGCTAGATCCCCCCCCCCTTTTTTTATCTTGCCTGGTGTCTCAGTGCAGCTCCAGGAGCACACCTCCTGTGGAGGGATGCAGGAGATAGCTCCAGCTCCTCTAGGGCCTGGGTCCTCACAACGCAGCTCCATGGTGGGGTTTGGGCTGGGCGGAAGCCTTCAACCCTCCGCAGTGCGGTTGGCGCCCAGGGTCCGCACCTGACTCCTCACTGCACAGCTCGGGGTTACAGTGGGCCGCTCCGGTCCCTTCAGTCCGCTGGAAACGGCCGGCTCAGCCCGCAGCCTGGTCTGTGTGCGCCTCTCCCTTCAGTCCGCCCGAAACAGCCCTGAGCGCCCAGCAGCCCGGTCCATGTGCGCGGCTCCCTTCAGTCCACTGGAAAGGGCCCAGCGCGGCCCACCTGAAGATCACTTTCTTGATAACAGGTACCAAAGATGTGTATATAAACTTTCGTGTTTTTTAAATAAACTGGGTTTATTAGTACATTTTAGTAATAATTATAATCACCGTCCTCATTCATGAAAGAAAAGCGAGTTCTAGAATATATGACAGGTATTGTGAAATAGAAAATATTCAAAAGGAAATGTGGTGGAGGGATGAGTAAAGAGTGCTAAAGAAAAAATGTAATAGTAATAAAAAAGGAAACAACATATGTACTTAGGGGGTGGGGCTTATGGGGTCAGTAGGGGAATGAGAAAAAATGAAAATTAAATTGTGTCATATACTGGTACAAAACTCCAATACTGAGTGTGATCATGATGTGTATATACAATGTACCAATAAAGATAAAAATAAACTTAAAAAAAGAATTAAGAGCATCATATCACAGTGACATATGTGCAACCATGTTTATAGCAGCTCAGTCTGTAATAGCTAAATCTCAGAAACAACCCAAATGCCCTTCAAAAGAAGACTGAATAAAGATATGTTTTTTTAATGAAATGGAATATTACTCAGCCATAAAGAATGTTAAATTTAAGAAATTTATAACTAAATGGATGCACCTTCAGCACATATTCATAAGTGAAATAAATAGAGTTACTGTATCATTTCTGTAGTGTGAGGCACTGAAAGTGTAAAGGAGCACAGAAGGGAAACAAACTTTAGTTCTTTCAAAATCTGTGAAAGCTCAAAAAACAGAAAGTGGAAGGTAAATTATTGATGTTACTGAGGCATCCTTAGAAGATCATGCAGACAAAGGTGGATGTTGAACTCATAGCAAAGGATCTAAGATTAGAGAGAGTTGTAAGCGACCTTTAAGGCCTGACAAAATTAATGAGAGATTGTAGACTGGATCTTTATCATAGGAGAATCACTACTGAGGCCTAATTCTCAAAGTCACCTGAAATTGAGCTGCTCACACCTGTAGCAGCCATTTTAAAGGTCTCCTCAGAATTGTATGTGGAAAACCACCAAAGAGATGCATCACAAGAAGAGCCATTTAGAGTATTTTGCCTAGATACTGCCTTCTTCCTATTATATGTTACCATTGAGAATAAGGAGATTGCCCTTTCGATGCCTCTCAGAGTGAATACATTTTTTTTAATTCCAGGATTTAATACAAGGAGATGAGTGTTTTCTGGCAAATGCTCAATGAGATTATAAGCCAAAATGTTTTAGTGAGATGAGGAATATTCAAGGCCATGTTAAATAATCTCAAACAGTCCTCAGCCTTCAGCTTCTCTATTAAAAGTACAACTGTGACTAATCCCACACTAATTCAACTCCACCTTAGTCGATCTGCCTCTGCCTCTATCCTGACTGAACAGTTTTATCACTGTTCAGTTTCTGAACTGCACTTTTAACCTGAAATTTCTAATTCTACTTCTAACTTTGTTTTGAGGACCTATTAGTTATCTCACACCTGGTTCCCACTCCTTTCTGACTCTAAAACTATCTAGGAACCATCAGCAGATTGTGTTGCTGACAAACTGTGAGTCTATTGGTAAATTAGCAATATAAATCTTATTTAAGATATCCCTGAGTTCTGAGCCCATGGGAACCCTCCTTGTCAACTCTGCCTCAAAGAATTATTGTCCATGTACCATTACCTTCTCTAGTTTGCCAGTTAGTCATCCATTTTAGCAATGCTATGCTAATCCTAGTATGTTGGGACTTATTCACAAGCACTTGGAGAGACGCTTTATCAAAAGCATTGTTCAAATCAAGATAAATTATGCCTTTTCACAAATTAACTTAGTTACTTTATCAAAAACTTCAGATGAGTCTGACATGATTTATTTTTAGAGAATTCAGGCTAACACCTGCTCAACAACTCAGATAATTGATTCCATTATTTTAGAGGTGATATAGCAGAGTAGCTCAGTTTGGAAAAAGTTCCAAACAATTGACCAATAAGAAACTAGGAAAAATCACAGCAAACACAATTAAATATATGTGAGAATATGTTTTTCTAATTGTTCTGTAATTATCATCTTTAGCATCCTTAGGTAATGGTACTACATCTCAGCTACTTGTAACAATTTGAATATTGCTTATTGTTCTAAGGACCTGTTCATATGAAAGGAGGATTTTTTTTTCTATACCTATGAGTCATGCATAACACTAGAACCACTGGGCAAATTTGTAAAATCTCTTGTATACTTGGGTCTTAAATGTGTCACTACAGAGGGAAGAGTTAAAATTATTTATGAGTACATAATTTATGAGCCAGTTTGCATGTGTTTCAGAGAGAATGAGATGCTGGTTGGGCTGTGAATTAACATCAGAGCACTTGTGGCTACATGTGAGAGAAATCTAGTGCTATTTAGTAAGGAGTCTCTTAACAAACAGAGATTATATGTGACCCTCACAGGTCTCTAGAGCCGCTATACCCTGGTAGAGCCAGTAGGATTCTAGCATTTTGTTTTGCTTGAAGACCAGCTGCATTCTTTAACTCAGACTTCTTCCACAGAGATGGACATTCGGTTCCTTTTTTCCTCTCAGACTTATTAGCTACAGCATTGTGCTACAACTGAGGCACAAATTGTTACTATTTCTAGGTCTTTTTTTTAATGAAGGTTTTTACTTGGTCGACTTTTTATTGTTTTCATAAAGCTGGGGATTAAAACCATGCTTGCTAGATGAGCACTATATCACTAAGCTATATCGTGCCTCATCTCAATCAACTCTTGACCACTATTGTGGTTAAAGGAGAGGATATATGGAAAACTTAGTAAATGAGGATATTTGTACAAGTTTTCCCCTTACCAAAACTTAATCACAGAGTAATTTTCAGTTAAAAATGCTTTACTTGCTTCCCACATTTCACCCAAACAAGTGATCAGTAAACAAACTAAAAATAATTTCTACTGTCCATAGCAGGTATACATGTTTCAACTTATTAATGGCAAAAGTAGAAGTTTTTTTTTAATTGAATCTTTCATTGGTACATATTATATACAGCTCACAATCACACTCAATATTTGGGAATTTGTACCAGTATATGACATGAAGTAATTATCATTTTTACCCATATCCCTACCCACCACACATCTCTCCACACCCTATAAATGTTTTCTTTTTCTTTCCAAGTCATATTTATTCTTTCCCCTCATTAATTTCCCCTAACACATTCCCTTTGAATATTTCTTATTTTACAAAATCTATCACACATTCTAGAACTCATTATAAACACATTAATATGCTTCCCTTTCCAAGCTTTAGTAATATTAAGAACAAGTGTTCTGTCTAAAGTGGCTGAAAATGTATTTTCCCTTTTCCCACCCCTCCTGAAACTCACTGAAATGTGACAATAAATTTGCAATAAGAGTTCAGGAAGTCAAAGTCATATCACCACTGTTAAAGCTACACCAGCATCTGAGAGCCAGCAAATACACGGGAATCTTGACCACTGGACACAGAGCTGGAAAAGCTACAAACCTTGGGGGGATGCAGTGAGCTCAAGACAGTTCTCCCATTGAGGACAGGAGCTCCAGGCTGGGTGGTGTGGTAGGGGGTGGAAGTAAAAATGAAAGCTTACAACAGGAAGCATAACAGAAGGTGTGCGTGTGATCCCACCTAGCCACTCCCAGTGGAGAATGTATACAACAGAGTTTAACTTTTAATCAATGCACAGAGAGGTTATTTTTAAGAAATGAAAACAAAAACAGGGAATGCCAGGAGTGTCCATCAGGCAGGTAATTATTCGAGACAACATCCACTTGCTCTTTATACAGTAGAAGCCAACAGCCTGATAATACCTATAGTCCTGGTAATAAGCTAAGTATGAAATACACTTGATCTTAGCCAAAAGGCCGAGAAGCGATGCTAAGTATGAAATATACTCAGGGAGACTATGAGGTCTATAGTTGAGGTTGTCAATTTGAGACTGGAGGACTCCAGGACTAGTGACTGATCACAAAAGCACACATTTGTAGAGTGATGCAGCCCTCTAGTGTTCACAGCTAAGTGTGACATTAGGGGAAACAGAAGTTAGGTCACTGGGGCTGTGCCTTTGGAGGGACACTTTTCAGGGGCACTGCATGCTTGGGCTCTACTTCCTTTGCTCTGCCATTATGTTTCTACCTTAGAGCCCACTAACCAGGGAAGAAAACCACTGAAAACATAAGCCAAATAAACTCTCCCTCCTTATGTTAAAGATGTCTAGTATTTTTTTCAGCAACAGGATAGCTGACTGACACAAAGACACTGCAAAAAGCCTTAGAAGAAATGTATATGGAGTAAACATCAGTTCATTTTTGAAAATTTATGAACAACTACAAATAACCAGATATAGTATAAAAACCATGGAGAAATAACTAAATAACTTTTTTTAATTTTTTTTTCTAAGAACATAGAGATGATTCAGGAAAGAGAGGATTTAAATTAAAATGTAGTCAGTAGTACACTCAACAGATATAAGATATTTAATTTGTAATATAAAACATAATTATTAAGAATATGTGAAGACTCACATTGGAAAGACAGATGTACACCCTTGTTCATAGCAGCTCAGTTCGTGATCGCTCAATCTTGGAAACAACCCAAATGTCCATCAACTGGAGAGTGGATAAAGAAGATGTGTTTTTTTTTTACAAAATGGAGTATTACTCTGCCATAAAGAATGACAAGATCGATCCATTTAGGTGCAAATGGAGACATCTGGAGGATATACTAATAAGTGAAATCAATAGATCACAGATAGACAATTTCCGGATCTTCTC
>PVIC010056224.1:0-11004 GCA_004025085.1 Thryonomys swinderianus
ATTGATTCGGGGGATGTTTCAAATTAAAATTTTTCAAATGCAGGCATGGTGGCTCACACTGTAATCTCAGTACTCAGGAGGCAGAGGCAGGAGGATTGCCAAGAGTTCAAGGTTTGCCTGGGCTACATAGAGAGTTCAGGGCAATCCTGAACTACAGTGAGAACCTGTCTCAAAAAACTAAAGGAAAAAAACCTCAAATGCATAGTCAATGAAGTGTTTTAAATTTCACACATAATTAGCATGATACCACACAGTGCCAACCAATAGTTTGTCTGGTACAGGAACAGTAAGCTTAGTGCAGCTATATGTTTTCTTTATCTTTGTTTCTCAATCTATTAATTATTAATTAAATATAACAGGACTTTTATTTCTTTTCTAGTAAATATTTTTAGTTGTCTCATATGGTATTCATCGAAATAATTAGAAAGGGCTCTGTTTATACTGTATTATGCTGGAAATGGAGCATTATACATTTTTTATGCTTATGAAATAAGCATAAAATAAACCCTATAGCCTCCATTAGGAATGGATTATTTGACTATCTAATGATGTACTTCTTTATAATTCAGGATTTATTATTAAATTTTGTTTTATACTAACATTTTATCCTCTTTCCTATTCTAATATTAAAAATCAAATATTCCTTAATTGATATTAAGAAATGAGATTTATTTAAAGCTTATATTTTTAACTTTTAAAATAATTACAAAAGGGCCAGAGGGTTAGTTCAGTGGTTCCGGCGCCTGCCTCGCAAGCGCAAGGTCCTGAGTTCGATCCCCGGTAACCACATATAATGCTGGGCGTGGAAACACGCCCACCAACAATCAACACTGCATACCGCAATGCCTGACATGGTGGCTCACGCCTGTAATCCCAGCACTCGGGAGGCAGAGACAGGAGGATTGCTGAGTTCGCGGCGGCTTGCCTGGGCACCATAGTGAGTTCAGAGCCAGCCTGAACTACAAAGTGAGACCCTGTCTCAAAAAAAAAAATAATAATAATAATAATAATAATAATTACAAAAGTATTGCTTTAGGTGGGAGATTTAGCTTAGTGGTTCCAGCGCCTGCCTCACAAGCACAAGGTCCTGAGTTCGATCCTCAGTAACCACATACAATGCTGGGCATGGTGACTCACGCCCACCAGCAATCAATACCACATACCACAGTGCGGGGCATGATAGCTCACGCCTGTAATCCCAGCACTTGGGAGGCAGAGACAGGAGGATTGCTGAGTTTGAGGTTTGCCTGGGCTACATAGTGAACTGAGGGCCAGCCTGAACTACAAAGCAAGACCCTGTCTCAAAAAATATATATATTGCTTTAAATTTAACTGCATATTAATCAGTAAAAATTCTGCCAGTAACCTTAAGAAGTACTTGTAGGTATTTGGCCAATCTGTACATGCTTGAGGCAAAATTCCAAAAGCAAAGAAAGTAGTGGAAACAACAGTAAAATGGGGAAGATTCACATTTCCTGACTTCTGGAGTAGAAAGGTCTCTTACTATGAGTGGCATCAAGAAGTCATTCAGAAGGTCACTCTTTGTAACAGGATTAATTTAGTTCTAGAATAAAGTCTTCCCTGAAACTGCTCGAAATCATTTAAAAGTAAATCTGGAAGGACTTAGACTGTTAGGTAACTCCATGCCATGACAAGCTCCAGCACTTTTTAAAGAAAAACAAAAACAAACAAACAAAAAATCCAGCCCTCACCAAAGAGCTCATATGCATTACTTTCCTACGACTATTATACCACAAACTTGGTGGCTTAAAACAAATCAAGTTTAATTCCCTGACAGTTTTGGAGACCAGAAATGTGAAATCATGTTTGTCAGGGGGGAAGCCATAAACAAGATGAGTGGACCCAGATGTTCTACTGACTGTTATTGACAGGCAGAGAAGTTCTCCAGCAGTTAAGGACCTGGTGAAGCAGTGCTGGAGAAACAGAGCTCAACTGTATGAGTTTACTCGCATTACTTGGCTTGTTGAATGACAAGGATATTATGGGTATTATTGGGTCCAGCTCGTTGGCCTAGGTGTATGGTTCTCGGTTTGGGTCCAAGTATTAATTATTGAACAGGATAGTAGACAGGTGCAAGGATCAGCTATGCTATGCTGCTTGATTCTGTTGATTGGTGTTTTTTCAGTACACCTTGATTTCAGAGGTCACTAAGAGCTCTTAGAGAGAGCTATAATAATGTTTAATTTCTTAGAAAGTAATACAGAGTGATCCACTTAATGTCTTATAGTAGCCTGACAGTCTGCTGCTTAAACCAAGAAATAGTATCTGGAAAGCATTTCCATGAAACTAAAAAATGTGTGTTAAGAATACAAACCTTGCTGGTGGCATTTCAGCAATGACCATGTCCAACAACCTGGCTTTGAGAAAGCACAGAAACTCCTTCAAATACATATGATTCCCCACTTAAAATGGTTTTAGTTTAGGATGATATGAAAGGGTATCCATGCAGCTACTCTGTTTTTCACTTTCAATACACATTCAATGAAGTACGAGTTACTCAACACTTTGTTATAAAATAAGCTTTTTGTTAGATGATTTTGCTCGTTCTGAGTCTCTATGAAGGCCAGGCTAAGGTATGATGTTCAACAGACTAAGTATAATAAGTGCATTTTCATCTTAATGATATTTTAACATATGGTTTATTAAAATGTAATGCCACTGGGCTGGGGATTTAGCTCAGTGGTTTTGGTGCCTGCCTCACAAGCACAAGATCGTGAGTTCAATCCCCAGTACCAAAAAAAAAAAAAGTGATGTCATTATAAGTCAAGGAGCATCTGTATTGAACAACATAAATTTTTTTGAAATATTTCCCAACCCTGTCTTTACTAACATGGGCATATTAGCCCACATTTTGAAACTTTTGTTAAAGAAAAATTTCATAGCTACTCTTTCAGCACAGGATTTGGATCATATTGGTGAAGAGCATTCTGTCCTACCTAAATGCTAGCCACTTTCCTCAAGAAACAGAATGTTACAAAAGACACTCACCAGAAGAATGGTCAAGACTTATTTCCTGTAGGGAATTTGACAAAACAAGAAAAAGTTAGAGATACAAGAATATTAATTCAAAACAAACCTCTTGGTAAGACTATGCCTCTCAACTTTCTTACACAGCTTTACTTTTGTAAAACATTGTGATAATAAAATGTAATTGTAGATAGAAAAGTCATGAAGTCATGGTTTACTCAGACTCTACTGCCAAATTAAAACAATCAAAAAAGTTTACTATGTAAACTGTTATTTTCAGAAAAGAATAAGTGGCTTTCAAGTGAAAAGAGCACATTGGGTAAAAATGTACTAGAAGACACATTCTCATGAATTACCCAGTTTTTGTTCTGCGTTCTAATAGGTTAAAGGAAGACTCACAAGCACATGATGAGATTCCACTGCCAGGATGTGGACTATTGTTTCGTTAACACATTAATTACTTATCTAGCAATCTGTGCTTAAATGCCTATAAGGTCATCATAGTGACATGCTCCAAAGACTGTTCCTTTGCTTTAAAGGATGTAATATCACCATCACCCTCCCTAGGATGCTATCTGTGGAGTTCTACACAAAGAGGTAAAACTATAAGTGTGGCCAGCCATAGTGGCACACAAATCACAGCACTTATGAGGCTGAGGCAGGAGGTTCACTGAAAATCCAAAGATAGCCTGGACTACATAGGAGGTTTAAGGACAGTCTGAGGTAGCGAGACTGTGTCTCAAAAAACATTATAATTATGTACAACATGGTACTTTTAAGTTGATAAGGACCAGAAATTAATACAGTGGGCTTTGCCTGTTTGTGTTTCCAAGACAGGATGATAGTAAGGGACCCATAGGATGCCATCAGGTTATGGGACTGCACTAGGGTCTGCTACCGTCACCATACTCTAAACTAAGTAGCTTAGCGAACAAAATTGCCCTTGGTAGGGTTGATTTCTCCTGAGTCTCTGATGGTTTGTACAGTCACTTTCTCCTTGTTTCCTGTGTCTTTTCCCCTTACAAGAACATTAGTCCTGAAACCCTTTGGATTTTGTTTAACCATAATTGCTTCTTCAAAGGGCCTTGATCCAGGTATATTCACACTGAAGTTAGGACTTCAACTTGTGAATTTTGAAGGGTACAGTTCAGTCCATAATATTTGTAGAGTATAGAATATGTAGTTGGTTGCTCTGTTTGGTTCTGTGAGAAAAGAATATAGTTAGCCATAGGCACTCTGATAGGAAGTATAGTGAAGGATCTGAAAGGGTTTTTTCATGTGACCCTTGTGGAAAGGCAATTCAGTAAGTTTTTAGACTTTGGTTTGATGAGCTCCGAATGGTGAGTAGTCCACAAGCCTGAAGTGGGACTGCAGAAGTGATTCTGGTGCCAGAGCCGAACCTTCCTCGCTGTCTTTCCCAGTAGCCAGCCACCTAGGATGCAGACAGATAACCATGCACTGACTTCATATTTGCATAAGACTCATTAAAGTTGTTCCATGGTTATAGCAGGGCCAGTGTAAAGAATGGGAATAAACTGTCACAGAGCTCCAGGGACAGGGGTTTTGAGTGTCATGAGGACCACAGCAGACCTGTAGGTGACCCAGGACAGTTGGTCTGCACAGGTGACTGCTTAACTGCTTCCGTCCAAAACTGGGTTTTAATCTCCATTCTTCAGGGCTACTTTTCCCCCTTATTTGGTTTTGGACAGGAATGGCTATAAATATGTTTGGTTTTAGAAAAAAGGAAAATCTAGATATAAGTCCTGATTTTACCACCTACTCACTTGACCAGCCAGGTTATTAATTTCTTTAGACACCATTTTATTCATTTGTTAAAAAAGCATCCATCCCTCACAGAGCTGTCGTGAGGGTTCATGTATCATGCAGCAACACAGAAACAGCTAGCATGATGCCTAGAACACAGCAGAGGTTCAGCACATTTTAATTAGCTTTTCTGTAATTGTGCCAGCAAAGTAGAGGACACTTGGAGAAGAAAGAACAAAGGAAATAATGAGACATTCCATTTTTGTACAAGTGACTTAACATTAACATTCTAAAATCATAAAAGATTTATAAATCTAAACAAAATAGTGCAATGCATGTTATAAATTACTATGCTAGGCAGTGTAATAGGCATTACATTTGAATTAAGTTATTTCTGCCCTTACAGATGATAGCAGTTAATTCCAAACACAGCCATTAAAATTTCCTGTTGATGTGTTAATAAATATTATGGAATTGATTATAGTTAGCAGAAGCAGTTTTGTGAACATTAATGGAATCCCGTGCATATAGCCCTTCTGTGTCCTCACATTGGGCCTCTTACATCCTTCAGCACTAGTGATCTGACTCTACTTCTTTCCTTCCCGTACTTTCCCCAACTCTTAACGTGGTGGTTGTCACCCATACCACCAGGCTTCCAACACAGTGTGCTGTTGGGGGTTTCCTTTCCCTTAGTCTCCCACATGCTGTAAATGAATCCCCTCTGTCCACCTGGCCAAGCCCCAGCTATCCTTTCGTTCTCCTCCAGAGCCTAAGTGAAGGACCCTTCTAGAAGTTACCCTACCTAGCATAGTATATTTAGCCCCTAGCACAGTACAAGGTATGGTAAATTTCAATAGTTTTTAAGTGGCTGAATCAATATTCAATCTAATTGTAAAGGTTTATATTGATGACCTTCCATTTTATATAATCTGATTGTGTTTCCTATACCCTTTTTTATGGATGATGATATTGGTGAGTATTGTTTATGTTTTTTGTTTGTTTTGCAGTGCTAGGAATTGAACCCAAGGCCTCACATATGTTTGACAGGTGCTGTAGCACTGCGCTGTTCCCAATCCTTTCTGCCTTAATTTTGAGACAGAATTAAGGGTCTCTAAATTGCCCACACAGTCCTTAAGCTTGCAGTCTCCCTGCTTCAGCCCGGTAAATAGTTAGGTTTGTAGGTTTACACCCTATTTACATTTTCAAACTTTATTAAACCGGGGGGGGGACCGTAGAATAAATGTATTTTTCAATGTCTATATATTATTATGCACTGCTGTATACAATGATCAGATCTAGAGTGGGCTGAGGTCTCCTTCCCTTTACCTGCTATGAAGGACTAATCAGTGATGTGCAATCACTGCCATATGATTCTGACCGCATTTTTCAAAAGACAAAAAATTAAATATAATGGTAACTGTAACAGCAACACAAAGAAGCAGATCTCATAGAAAGAGTTTTAAATTTGTACATAGCAGAAATCATCTTACATGGATATTTTGAAAGGTAAAAGATGTAATTGTTAATTTAAAACACCAAAAACTGTGTTCTCCTAGAGAAGTGTATCTCTAAAAACAACAAAAAGTGACAGTAAACCAGGTGATCATGGTAGAGTTAGGCAATCAGGTTGTCCTATAGGGTTTTTCCTTTAGCAAAACTGTTAACCTTCTGAAGAATTTTCTTTCAGATACATCTGCCTAAAACAGAAAATGAGATCTAAAGGTGTAGTGTAAAAAACATCTAAGAAAGTGAATAGTATGTGAGCTTTTTTAAAAAATGTGCTTCACATTTACTTTAAAAAATTAACATCTGTTATTTTGAAGCTAATCTTAGTGTGTTGAATACCCTTAACCATTTCTCAATCCCACAGTCTTTTATCTTGCCTCTCCTGCTGTGTTCCCACCACCTCTGATCCCATTAGCAAACCTTGAGACAGCCTCAGACTTACCAAAGTACTGCTTTGGTTTCAGCTGCTATTCTGCAAGAGGAAGTGAGTGTTGGGGCTTTCTCTGTGGCACGGTTGTGATAAAGCTGTGGTGGTCTTATCTCTCTTTTAGGTAGTGGCTCTTTATGACTACACAGCGAGCCGATCAGATGAACTAACCATCCATCGTGGAGACATTATCCGAGTGTTTTTCAAAGATAATGAAGACTGGTGGTATGGCAGCATAGGAAAGGCACAGGAAGGCTATTTTCCAGCTAATCATGTGGCTAGTGAAAGTAAGTTTTATGCTCCCTTCCTGGTTTACTAATATGGTATAACTGATAGTCCAAGATTTTATCATTTTCTGCTCTTTAATTTACTGTCTCTGTAATCTTTTCCTATGTTTACTAATGGTTATTACTTTTCATACTCATGATGCAGAAAATAAAAAAGGGAGGAACTAATGTGCCCGAAAGCTGTCTCATTCAGAGACTGGAATATTTGCTGACTGCGTTTGTTATCCCCAGGGACTCATCCCCGAGCTACCAGCTCGCTGCTTCAGCTCCTGTATCCTACCAAGGCCACATGCAGCTTTGTCCCCTTGTCACTTGACTCCTCAGTTGACCAACATCTTAAGAGCCTCTAGTTCCTCTATCCCTGCCCTTTCATCCTGGGTATCTGTCTGAGCTGATTACTTAAAAAAGGAAAGTAGCTTCATTCAGAAATACCCTAAGCCTCCATTTGTAAAAGGAAAGAATGAACAAAAGACAAAATGCTCAGTTTCTGACAAACTATTGATTCAGTCCCAGGCTTTCAGAAATGAAAACAGAACTAACCCAGCAAGGTGAAAATAAAGAAAATAATTTTAAAATATTACATAAGTGGAAAACTTAGAAGTAGGGCTTCTCAGAAAAATCCATCCCATCAGCAGTTAACTTGATGCTGTGTTAAAAAAAAAAAAAAACTCAGAGGGGTCAGGAAAACATTTCTAATCTCTGCTTGGCAGCTTATACTGATGTGCCTCAGTTTCCTCCTGTGAACTGAAGATGCTGAGCTTTGTTGACCTGCACTTTCTTTCAGAAACATTAAAGTCATAATGTTTAGGCTCAAAATGTAATAAGTTGAAATACTATGTTTTCAATATTTATTGTTAAATTTTTGTTTCTGAGAAGTCTGTTATTTTAAAAAGTTGGTTTTCAGCCTTGTCCATGAAATCCCATGTGACCCAAACTATAATTCCTAAGTTGTCAATTTTGAGAACAAATGATCTGAAGAAAAGGAGAAAGAATTTCTCCTTAGTGCCCAGATAGGTCTAGATAAAAGTATCCGATCCATGGCATTGTTCCTGTACCTGCCCCTTCCCGGTACTCCTCTTCCCGGTCTCAAGTGGCCCCAATACTCTACAACTCTCATCTTCAGCCTGCAATTAGTAATGCAGAAACACATGTTTAGTGTTTTTTAAATGTATTTAAGTAAAACTCACATGCATTAATCCCCCTCAGGATACTCCCCCTCACTTCTAATAAACTTATCCTGTTATTCTTGCCACTCCTTGAAGCAGTCCAAGAAATCTTTCATGAGTGTCTTCAAAAAATGTGATCAAAACTTTGGTGAATACTAGTGCACAGGGCCATCCTATAGAAAGGCAGGCCTGTGAAAACAGTACAGTATGTCTCCTCTCTTCCTCACTGGGTCTGGCACTGCACAGCCTCTGGCTCTTCCCTCCAAGTCCAGTAACCACAAAAGGTCAATATTTGAATTGATGGAGGACATCAAAGCAGCCATAGCAGCACAATGACTAAAGATACTCATGAAAAAGGACTTTCAGAACTGCTCTACCAAGTGGCAAGTCCCGTGGACAAAGCGTGTACATGATGGGGGTATTGTGAGGAGAGTTCATGGCAGTATATCTTTTACTGCAGTAATTTTTTTATTTAAACACACCATATATTTTTATTTTATCTCCTACCTGCTGCCTTACACAAACTCCTCCTTCTTACAGTCGCTCTCAAGTTACCCATTTCTCTATCACATAACATGACTCTTAATTTTCTTTGTGATGGTTTTAGTTATTTTCCCTAAGTAATAACTAATAACTTTGCAACTCTATTATAGATGTATTTTTTATGTCTAAAATAATGCATAATGGAGAAAACTTGGAAGAAATTTTAGGACAGGCGATTCCTAGTATATACAGTATATGACAGCATTTAAGTCATTTCCAGAGAGATTGGCACTTCGAACGTCCACATTGGGAAAAATAGCCAGGGTCCGTCCATCTCTTCTCAGTGATGGCTCTCACGCAGGATCAGCAGCTGTGATCGAGCAGGGGCAGCTGTTTCTAAATCGAGAGCCGCCACACAATTGTAGCCACTGTGGAGGCCATCTATAATTGTAACTCAGAACTACAGTCCATTACTCCTTTCATGTACAAGTGGAAAACTTTATAGATTTTTTTCCATTTGGATATGAAAAGATTGTATATCTCTAAGTAGGTTGGTACTGCAGTTGAGCTGCTGCTATTTACAGAAATAACCTCACAGGCTTACCAGTCTTGAGAGGCTATAGGTATTTAGTTTATATTAAGTTAAAACCTAATCAAATTTGTTTTTATTTCATAATAAACATATTCATCTCTGAAACATCTGTGTTAGTCAATGGCTGCATACAAAATTCTTTGTCTCAAGCAATGACCATCCTGCAGCTGATACAATCTCGTATTATGTCACAGAATAATTGATGTTTGCTTCTTATAAAAAGCCTAGCAGAGGCCAGAACAAAAAAGAGATTTTTGAATACTTGAGGACATAATGATTGAATTCTCACATTTTATCAGATGTTATTCTGTTCTTTTATGTTCTATTTTTTACCTGACTTTAACAAAAACATAACTGTCCAATTTTAATAGAGAAAAATGACTCTTAGTGGCACATTCCACTGTAAAAGTAGAAGGCATTGTCCTTGATCTTTATCTGAAGCCAAATAACTTAAGCAAATGATCCAAGAAAAATATAATATGTAAGGAAAACTTCTACCTCATGTTCAGTGGAGAGCTGTGTCCTTTAGGAGAACAGCACAAAGGAAGAAGATGGTACCCTATTATAAAGGATTTGCCTTCTTTGTATCTCAGGCCAATGGAAAGAAAACATGATCAGCTTCCCTTAATCACATCTCAAAACTTTTTCTGTAAAAGATAAAGAAGTCCAGTAATAATACCAGTCCATACACAAAGCCAGTGAATATATCTCGTGTGCTTTAGATTTAGAAACTTCTGTCAATTCAAAGTTGCTTTTAACCAATTTTAAAATAGATTTTCCTTTGAACTTTTTAAAATTCCCACAAAACTATAGATTTAATACCCCTGTGTCAAGTCAGTTGACTTTATAGGTTGTAATATTCAGTTCTGAGAATCTTAGATTTAACATATTTAACTTAATCCATACTTAGTCATTCCATTCAACATTCCCAAGTTATCCCTTGTCCATACCTCTGCCTGGTAGAACCCTACCTCTTCAGATGTGTCATACCTGGTTATTCCATTCAGCATTTCCCAACTCTACATCACTTGTGTGTATTATTAACTCTTTTGAATAAGGACAACTTATGTACAGCCATACCAACCTGAACACACCTGATGTCATCTCAAGTAAGGACACATTTCATGGTATGGTTACAGAATTGTCTGTCTGTGACCAGATTATTATCGAGAATAAGACACTTTTGTTCATCTTTATCTCTCTTCTGGTAGGACCTAGCAAATAACCTTATGTACAACAGGGTCCTCGCAAATGCATATTGAAGTAAAGTGAAATAAGCATCCACATGACTGTATAGTAAGTGAAAGTGATACCTTCTCCATTTCTGAAATCCTGATTGAAATTTTACAATCATAAGTAATAGGTAAGAAAACAAGTAAGTACTACATAGCTTCTTGTTACAGAAGGAAATTGAGTATTTCTCTTTCATCACCGTTTTCTCCCTAGGAACAATGCTTCCCAGTTTAATTACATGAATCCCCTTTTCACTTCCAGCACTCCCTCCAGAAATAAAGAAGCGATCCCCTCCTCTGAGTCCCAAGGAAAAAATTAAAACAGAGAAACCTTCAGCTCCTCAAAAGGTAAATGCTTTCGGGCCGGAGGGTTAGCTCAGTGGTTCCGGCGCCTGCCTTGCAAGCATAAGGACCTGAGTTCGATCCCAGGTTACCACATATAATGCTGGGCGTGGTGGCTCACGCCTGTAATCCCAGCACTCGGGAGGCAGAGACAGGAGGATTGCTGAGTTCGCGGCGGCTTTCCTGGGCACCATAGTGGGCTCAGGGCCAGCCTGAA
>PVIC010056225.1:0-11002 GCA_004025085.1 Thryonomys swinderianus
GGTCTGGGATGGAGTGAGCCGGTTGGAAGATCTCAGTCCTCCAAGCTGGAATGGAGTGGTGCCTGGGGTTTCCCAAGTCTCTGGGGTGGAATGGGGCCAGTTGGCAGGCCTCAGTCCTCCGCACTGGGAATGGAATGGCCAATACTCCCTTTTATTAAAAACTACCTCTTCTTTATCCAGTCTAGAGTTGATGGATATTTGGGTTGTTTCCAAGATTTAGCTATCACAAACTGAGCTGCTATAAACATGGGTGCATATATTGCTCTGATATGAATCTTGTAATTCTTTCGTGTATATCCATAGCAGGGGAATAGCAGGGTCCAGTGAGACCTCTAATCCTAGTTTTTTGAGGAATCTCCACACTAATCTCCACAGTGATTGTACCAGTCTGCATTCTCACCAACAGTGGAAAAGGGTTCCTTTTTCTCCACAGCTTCGCCAGTATTTGTTGCTGGCTAATTTCAAAACAGCAGCCATTCTTTGTGGAGTGAGGTGGAGTCTCAGTGTTGTTCTCATCTGCATCTCTTGAACAGAATACAGAGAATTATCAAGAAGATCATACACCCTGACCAAGTTGGATTTATCCCAGGAATGCTAGGATGGTTCAACATACATAAATCAATAAACAATACACTATATTAACAGACTGAAAGACAAAAACTGTATGGTCATCTCAGGAGATGCAGAAAAAGCATTTGACAAAATTCAACACTCATTCACCATCAAAGCCCTAGAGAAAATCAGAAATAGATAGCTGTTATTAGGCTGAAAGAAAGTCTGTTTACGAGATAGCCAGCATCATCCTAAATGGTCAAAAACTGAAACATTTCTCACCAAGACCAGGAACAAGGCAAGGATATCCATTATCACCACTCTTGTTCAATATAGTGCTGGAAACTTTAGCCAGAGCAATTAGACAAGAGAATGAAATAAAAGGAATAAAGATAGGAAAGGAAGAAGTTGAGCTGCCATTATTTGCTGATGAGATGTACTCTAGATAGAAGATCCTAAAAACTCCACCAAACAACTGCTAGATTTACTCACCAAATTTAGTAGTGTAGCTGGATACAAGGTCAAAGTTCAAAAATTAATAGCATTTTTATACACAAATAACAGACTTATTGATAAATTGGAGAGTCAGTTCCTTTCAAAATAGCATCTGAAAAATGAAGTATCTAGGAATCAGTCTAACAAAGGTAAAAGCCTCTACTCTGAAAACTACAACACTCTGAAAAAGACGATTGAAGAGGGTATCAGAAAATGGAAAGACATCTCTTGTTCATGGGTAGGAAGAACCAACATCGTCAAAATGGTTATACTCCCACAACTACTATATAGATTCAGTGCAATCCCAATTGAAATGCCCATAGCATATTTCATGGAGCTAGAGAAAATAATCCAAAAATTTATCTGGAACCACAAGAGATGTAGAATAGCAAAAGCTGCTCTAGGAAAAAGGACATTGCAGGGGGTATCATGATCCCCATTTTGAAACTATACTACAAAGCCACTGTGATAAAAACAACTGCATGGTACTGGCAAAGTAACAGACCTCAGGGTCAGTAGAACAGATTAGAAGATCCAGAAACAACTTCAGATACACTAAGCCACCTCATGTTTGACAAAGAAGCCAAACATCCTCAATGGAGGAAAGATTGCATTGTCACTTTTAACTGAGAGTTGGAGAAGGGCCATTTTCTGGCTCCTCTGAAGATGACTTCTAAGACTGCTTGATTGGTAAGGTTCCCTAGTAGGATCAGAAAACCTCAAGTTATAATCATCAACAATCAGTTATTCCTAGAGCTTTGGATCCCTTTTCACAGATGCTCAGATCTTCTTGTGGAAGGTTTTGCTTTAGAGTTACTGGAAAGGAGACTGAACCCTCTGTGAAGAGGCAGCATGATGATTTCTAAAAGGCTGACCAAATGACATGTTTGACACATGTGTTTTGAAAACAGGATTTTTTTTTGCTTGAATTTCTTTTGCAAGTTTTTTTATTAGTACATTTGCAACACATGATTATTTTCATTGTGGCTAGCTGGTACATGTGTACTACACATCTTAAGTATTTTTGTTATGTTTTGTATTATGTATCAAGGTCTATTCCTTCAGGACTCATAGTGTCCAAATATACTCTGAAATAGTACAATTAAACATTTCAAACTTTCTAAAGCAGTGGGGGATGCAGAATCATGATGTCCACCAGGTGGGAAAACCAGACTATGAAAGCTGACTTTGCTTTTGTCTGAAAAGTACCTTTAGTCATAATAAGACAGGAACCATCAACGTAATTTTAACTTCCTAATTTCAGTTTTAGAAACATTCAGTTGGCCTGGTGTATGTGCCCCTGCTTTGTGAGTGTGAATACCGTTATTATTAGTTAGGACACTGATAGTTCTTGTTTTCTTGGTAGAAGAGTTATTTAAATTACCTTCCATGTAACCTTTGGGGAGTGGCTATGACAAATCATTTTGAAAGGCAGAGGAAGCATAGAATATCTGTGGGTTTGGCTTCAAAATGCCTTTGGAAACATAAAGAAAGAAAAGATCCAAGCTTAAATTCTCAGTTCAGTGGATGATGGGAAGACTGTGATTGTCCTAGAAAAATTTAAAATCATTTGTACCAAATTGCATCCAGAGCCTAAGTGAATTGCTGAATTATAGTATAGTTTGAATTCACAATCCTCCCAGCTATGTCAAGTAAAGATTTGGGCACTGATAAGGAAGAATGGGATCTCCTGGAACTGGATTGAGGCCACTTGAGATAAACTGATGACTCATAAACCTTACTTTTTGTTTTGATTGTTATATTGTTTAAGGCTCTTGGTTGTTCATAACAGAATGCATACTGGCTAGTAATGAACCCAGGATTGCCGGGCATGGTGGCTTATGCCTGTAATCCCAGCACTCGGGAGACAGAGACAGGAGGATTGCAGAGTTCGAGGCTTGCCTGGGCTACATAGTGAGCTCAGGGCCAGCCTGAACTACAAAGCGAGACCCTGTCTAAAAAAAAAAACCCAGGATTGCACTACTTCTGCTCATATGCCATTTTCCATAACCTAGTCACATTAAGGTAGGACAAAAGTAATAAACATAGGCACAAAGGAGACAAGGAAATCATAAGTTTAAAATTATAAGGAAAAACTCCTCCTTCTAAAGTTACCAAAGGATAAAATGCCTTTTCCTCTTGCAGGGAACCCACTTAAAAAAATCCTAAGGGTCTTACAGATAAAGTAAGCTTATAAATAGGCAAAGCTTTGTAATTGTAAATCACTGTTTTCCTATAGATTGCCACCCTCAAGGAAGCAGCACTATGAGTGGGTAACATCTCTAAACACATTCAAACAATTTATATTCTAGGCAGGCCTGCCAAATAGGTAGCCTGATAGACCATAAGCACACAAAATTCTATATCACCCATCTTTTTTTTTTTTTTTCCTTTTGGAGACAGGGTCTCACTTTGTAGTTCAGGCTGGCCCTGAGCTCACTATGTAGCCCAGGCAAGCTTCAAACTCAGCGATCCTCCTGCCTCTGCCTCCAGAGTGCTGGGATTACAGACGTGAGCCACCATGCCCAGCACTGTGGTGTGTGGTATTGATTGCTGGTAGGCGTGAGTCTCCACGCCCAGCATTGTATGTGGTTACCAGGGATCGAACTCAGGACCTTGCGCTTGTGAGGCAGGCGCCGGAACCACTGAGCTAACCCTCCGGCCCTATATCACCCATCTTGATGATGATTTCAACGCCTAAACCCAAACCCCAGAGCACAGTGCACCTCTTCTTGAGGAGCTGTGCTTTATTCTCTCTGAATATGTACTTTAAAAATTCTGTCAAAGTTTTTTATGCCACTCATGCATTTTGAAAACCACTTTTTTCTATAATTGAAGGCAGCAAACCCACTACTTATCTTGTGGGGTAAGTTGAGGTTCTAAGTCCACCTAGTGACAATGTGACCACATCTACTTGCAAGGGAAGCTGGGTAATACAATCTACAACTGGATAATCTCTGCTTATATAAAAATTTTATTACTATAAAAAGGATAGAGTGAATACTAAGGATGTAATCAATGTAATCCTGAAATGAATGCAGAAAGAAGAGCAAATTATGAAAAGAGGCTGTGAGCAGAAATACAATGTTTGTCTTGAGAAGTGTTGAGTTAAAAAGCCTATGGAACCTTCACTGTGAGATGCTCAATTAGATGGCCAGGAAAAGTGACTATTGCCCAAGCATAGTTTAGAATTAAGAAAAGAGGCTAACATTTAAGATGAAGTAGAGGGAGAAGAATATCTGGAAGGAACTAGAAATTAGTAGACAGAAAAGTAGAAGAATGAGGAGAAGATTCTGCCCCAGAATCAAGAAGAGTTTAATGTAAGAACATTTGTAAAGAATTGGGAATGCTGCTAATGAAACAAATAGGAAGAAAATAAGGAAAGGTCATTTGATTTGTGATTAGTTCAGCAGAGGCAATGGAGGCTGAAGACAAATGATGGGGTTCAGCTATGGTTAGAAGGTATGAAAGAGAAGTGTGAAGGATAGGTAGCTGACATGGGTGGCAGGTAGGCTGAAAGTTCATGTTGAGAATAATTCTTGACCTTGCCTGAAGGCTGATAGCACAGGTCCAAAGAACTGAAATGCAGAAGAGAGAGGCTGAGGTGTGTGTTTGCAGGGAAGAGGATTCTATGGAAACAGAGAGGAGGGATCATGGAGGTGAGTAGCATTGCTTCTTCCTCTGGGCCAAGGAGGAGGTTAACTGTTGGGGAAGAAGATGAAGATGCACCAAAACCTTGCCAAGAAATTTGACCAGTCTTTTCAAATGTTCATTGCTTCTAATATTCAAGTTCAGGTATCTATGTTCTGATCTTAGAAAATGCTGTGCATTTTCAGAATTTTTTATTCATGCATACACACAGACCTAGGTTGAAGCAGCTCAGTTCCCTAGCACAAGCTCCAGCTTTGAGCTCAGGATGATCTCTCTTGCAGCTTTGCAAGCAGGATAGTCATAAAAAAGGAGGCCAGTAGGATCTTACAGTGAATTCTGGAATGTACAAAGGGACAGAAGCAATAGCAGAGAGTGTTTTTCTTTTTCAAGAGACACCTTGCTTTATAAGACTAGAGCAGCTTCCCCTTGGAGAGCTTTGAGGGCCAAGGACTCAATGACCTTGAGTCTCTTCAAGGAGACAGTAAGGAAAAAGTTGATGCCTCCCCAAGAGTTAATCTCTGCCATGGACTAAAGTTACTAAGTGGAATTTTTAAACATTTCTTGTGTGGATGGTAAAATCATTACTGGAAGCCACCAGAGAGCTTCTGCAAGTCACTGTTTAATGATTTTCAGCAGGATTACAAAGGATTTAAAAGTAAGCTTGAAGCTATTGAGAACAAATGGTGTGCCAAGAATATCAGAGTGGTTTGGGTTTTGGACTCTATGAAAACTATATTGTTAATTTAGAAAAGAAAGATACAGACTAGATTCCTGAGGCCTTGGAAGTCTGTCGTTTTCTTAATGTTATTAGTCTTGTCTCAGCAAGACATTTGACATTCAAAAACCTAAGCACAGAGAGGTTGCTGCTTAAAATTGTGTTGGCTAGATCATTTCAATAGAGATGAGCAGAATCAAAAAGAAAAAATTTGTTGATTTGGATGAGTTGTTGAGTAGAATAAAGGTAGGTGGGAAACAGAGTAAGGTGTAGAGAAAGGAAAGGAAGGCTGCTCTTTTCCCTCAGTGCGGAAGTGCCTTAGAAGTATTTGTGTGTGTGTGTGTGTGTGTGTGTGTGAAGGGTCATAAGTATTTCCCTTCCTAAGTCTATGACCTTTTGCAGTAGAATTTTGCAACAACTCTCAGGAAGTAATAGTGTCTGTTTTCCTGCTCCTTGAAATTGGCAGAACTTGTGATATCTTTTGGCAATAGCATTCAGGAGAAGAGAATTAGCCCAGATCTGAGTTTAGGGCTATAGAGTCCTCACTGACTTCTACTCTTCCTCTTGGAACCCTGCTAAGCCACCTAAAAATACACCTAGGTTGACCTGTTTGATCATGGGCCAGATACTGGACTCCTGTAGCCTCTGCTTCAGTCAATAGTCACCTAGCTAAGAAGCACCATGAATGTGCTCAGACAGGGAGGAAACAGCCAAGATGACCCTACGCTGAATCGCCACCCAGTCCACAGACTTGTGAACTGATGAAGAGTGGTTGTCTTAAGCTTCTGCATTTCAGAACAGTTGCTACTCAGTTGAAGGTAGTGGCTGCACAGCTGTGAGCTTGGAGGGTAATATGCAGGGAAGAGTAGGGACATGAGACTGGGAAAACCTGCCAGAGTGGACTGCTCAGGTGTACAAGCTGTGCTTGGAAAATATGGTGAGTGCTTCTTTTTAAAATTTATTATAATAAACACTGCTGTTTAGCACATTCATAATGTTCTCCCTCAGTTTGGACACAGTGATCCTTAGACTCAGCCTCCTGAGGTGTGCACTACAAGCTTTCATAGTTATTTTGACTTTCTAGAAGAGCCAGAAGTGGAAAGGTGACAGAAAGTGGCTGGAGATGTAGTTCAGTGGTTCTGATGTCTGCCTGGCAAGTACAAGATCCTGAGTTCTATCCCTGGTAGCATATATCACAGTGCTGGGTGTTGTGGCTCATGCCTGTAATCCCAGCACTCTAATCCCAACACTCGGAAGGTAGAGGCAGGAGGATTGCCTTGAGTTCAAGGCTATCCTGTGCTACCTCATGAGTTCAGGGCCAGCCTGAAGTACAAAGCAAGACCCTGTCTCAAAAAAAAAAAAATTAAAATAAAGAAAAGAAGAAGAAAGGTGATAGATGTGTTGAATAAAGTTGATGAGGACACCATGATGGTTTGTGAACCTGTCTCTGCTGGGTGTCACTCAGTAAAAGCATTCACCGTTTTTAAAAATCATATCTCAAAGACACAAAAGAAGACATAGCACTGCTGCAGAGAGGGGCAAGAATGATAGGAGTGTTCAGAATGACTAGGAGTATTTTGAGGGGAATTAGTGGCAATATGTTTTGGCTTGTAATAAATTTTAAAAATTTAAATATTCACCTTATATTTTGATTTATCCTCATAAGCAAAGAAGCAAGTTTTTTTTTTTTTTGAGACAGGGTCTCGCTTTGTAGTTCAGGCTGGCTCTGAGCTCACTATGTAGCCTAGGCAAGCCTCGAACTCAGCAATCCTCCTGTCTCTGCCTCCCGAGTGCTGGGATTACAGGCATGAGCCACCACGCCCGGCAAGAAGCAAGTTTAAAGCCAATGAGAGAAGAACTAAATAGTAATTCCCATACTTCCAGGCTCCGTGGTTTTCCACCCTCCACCTTTGCATGTCAATACCCTACTTCTCACCACCACGAATCATGTAATTTCCAGTCTGACTCTTCAGGTGGCTCCTGACTAGATTTGTTTCAGAGTGGCAAAGAGCAAAAATGGTCAGGGAACCTCTCCTTCTGACTTTCTGAGGTGCATTGTCAGATACCTACAAGAGGCTGGTGGCTCAGTGGTCCAGCCATTCAGAGATACTTTTTGTTTTGTTTTGATTCGTTTTTTTTGAGACAGGGTCTCGCTTTGTAGTTCAGGCTGGCCCTGAGCTCACTATGTAGCCCAGGCAAGCCGCCGCGAACTCAGCAATCCTCCTGTCTCTGCCTCTCAAGTGCTAGGATTACAGGCTTGAGCCACCACGCCCGGCACTGTGGTATGTGGTATTGATTGCTGGTGGGCGTGAGTCACCATGCCCAGCATTGAATGTGGTTCCCAGGATCGAACTCAGGACCTTGCACTTGCGAGGCAGGCAGTGGAACCACTGAACTAAATCTCCGGCCCGATTCAGAGATACTTTTAATTACCCATCAAAGTTAGCTGGGCCGGGCTTTTTTTTTTTCTTCCTGAGTTTCTTGTTAGAAATTTAGTTTATGTTGCTCAAGTTCTTCTGAGACTATTCAAGGTTCTTTCAAATAAAGACTATTTTCCACTTTTCTGCTCTGTTTTATAAAAAAATTCATAGCTACTCTTCTGGAAGCATACGATCCATTTCTTTTTGGCAGCCAGGAGATTTTACAGGAGGTTAGTCTGAGGTGAAGTATTTTCCTTCTACCTACCAGGGCAGGCTCTGAAGTTTCCTCTCAAGAACAGAGTTCTATGGTCCTGAGTAAGTGAATGCTGAAATAGCTCTAGGGAGTCTTAGTTTCAGGGCCTCAAAACCCTGACAAAGCCCATGGGGTTGAGGAACTGTGCTGCTATTTTCAAAGCACTCTGCTACCATTAATTCATTAAGATAGAACAGAGCTTGAGAAGTTAGGAAAGTCTTTGCCATACATTTTTTTAAATATGAAGATGCTTGTTAAGAAAGATGAAGGGAAACACCTGCCTCTCAGAGAGAAATGATATGGGTGGCAGCAGCAGGGTGTGATAGAAAGAGTGTGAGTTGTAGAATCAGGCAACCTGGGGCTGAGTGCTGGCTACACCTCACCAGGTGTGTAACAGTGGGAAGGTTATCAAGCTTTTCTGAAATTCAGATTTTTGATGTATAAGGGGGGCAATAACATAAACAATAATGTGAATGTTTAAGAAAATATTAAAATTGTAAATTGATTATAGTAAAGAACATATTATCATCATTCCCACCAAAATACTGTCCCTCCCTTTGACGGCATTTATCCCATTATACTTACCATTTTTCCAAGCCATTCCAGACATTGTCTTAGGAGTCTCTTTGTGGTTACACTATATCCTGGATGGATTCAGAATGTTTATAGTAATTTCTGTCAAATAAAAACATTACATTATGTCCTCTCCCACTTTTTCCCATGCATCTGGCACCATAGGACTTCTGGCTCATCACCAAAATAAAATGACCATCAAAAGTAAATATTTCAAACTGAATCAGGACGTTGAGACAGCTGCAAGAGCACAACTAAAGCCACTCACTGTAAAGCTCTGCAATAGTTCTGCAACAGTTCAAAGTGGCAAGGGCAATAGGGCAAATGTGTTTGAAGTGAAGGAGAGGACTTGGAGGGAAATTATTGGCAGTGTGTCTTTCACTGGAATTTTTTAAAAAAATTCACATTACTTTTTGATCCAACTTATATACTCCTAAGAGTTATGTGAGATTTTTAAATATGAAGTTATACATATGCAAAGTGTACAGTATCTAATATATACACAACGAATGGTCACTTTTTTTTTTTTTGAGACAGGGTCTCGCTTTGTAGTTCAGGCTGGCCCTGAGCTCGCTTTGTAGTTCAGCCTGGCCCTGAGCTTGCTTTGTAGTTCAGCCTGACCCTGAGCTCACTGTGTAGCTCAGGCAAGCCTCGAACTCAGCAATCCTCCTGTCTCTGCCTCCTGAGTGCTGGGATTACGGGCGTGAGCCACCACGCCCGGCACTGCGGTATGTGGTATTGACTGCTGGTGGGCGTGAGTCTCCACGCCCAGCATTGCATGTGGTTACCGGGGATTGAACTCAGGATCTTGCACTTGTGAGGCAGGCGCCGGAACCACTGAGCTAACCCTCTGGCCCAATGGTCACTTTTTTAATTGAATTCTTTATTGGTACATTTTATATACATCTCACAATCACACATAACATTGGGGAATTTGTACCAATATATGACACAAATTAATTCTCATTTTTACCCATATCCCTACCCCCCCACACCTCCTATATACATGCTCTTTTATTTTCTTTCAGAATCATATTTATTCCTTCCCCTCATTACATTCCCACACCAAATTTCTTTTGGCAATTTCCCATTGTACAAAAAGTGTCATACTTTCTAGAGCTCATTTGCATCTGCAGGTGCTTATATCAAAGAGAAGATGCAAATTCTTTGTCTAGTTGATCTGTCAATAACTCTCACAAATTGACAGATCAACTGGACAAAGGATTAGTAAAGAAATACTTGAGCTAAATCAAACTTTTGAGCAAATGGACTTAATAGATGCCTACAGAATATTTCACCCTACAGAGTCAAAATATACATTCTTCTCAGCTGCTCATGGATCATTCTCCAAAATAGGTCACATCCTAGTCCATAGAACAGGGTTAAATAAATGCAAATGGTCACTCTTGCAGTAATGAAGAATTATATGAGGAGTTTGGTAGTTTTGTTAAGATACAGTATGGTTTTCCATACCCCTAAGGCAAAAGCAGTTTGAATCTTAGTCCTAGGTATTCACACTGTGCCCTTTCCTTTCCCTTAGTCACTTCCACACCTCTGAGATATGATCATATTTCCACCTCTGCTTTTGATATGGGGGTTCTTTCTTTCCTTTGCTAAGGAGCCTCCCTCCATTCCTGATTCAGGAGATCCATTATGATGGTGCTCATTGGTTCTCTTGGTTTCCAAGTCACCTGTGGCCAGAGCTATGACTTTCAAAACTCACAGAGTGAACTTCTCTTTTCTTATCATTTGGAACTCAACTCAGGCTGTTTGTGGCACCTAATTTGTCTTTGCTTACATGAACCAGTTGAGCAGTGCTTCCTGTGTCATACAGAGATGATACGTGTACCCAAACTGGAGTATAGGTGAGGCTGATGTGGAAGGGCCTAGTCTAGTGGCTGCAGCACCAAACACTGTCCAGGGCTCGTTTCCTATGGGCTGGGAAGCTACGAGTTGTTAACATGGGTCGCTTTGCAGGATAGACTCTATTCATCCCTTTGCTAGTGCTAGTGATATAATGAGGGACAGAGCTCAGTCCCTCTCCTCAAAGACCTGAATTCCCTTAGTATACATATTAACATAGAAATGTCAAGGTAGCAAAATAGAGAAGAAATTAGTCTGCAGAATTCATTAGTCTTGGATTATGTCGCTTCCCCCTCGACCAGCAAGGAAGACGCGACCGCGAACTCTTCTTTCTGCTGTTTTATTCAGGATCCTTTGCTCGAGCAAAAACAAAAAAGGGTCTTCTCAGGTCTCTCCCAGTATATATATACCTAGTCATCAGCCAATGCCTGAAGGACACGTGGCATTCTGGGATAGGCGGCTATACAGCGGAAGCGAACT
>PVIC010056226.1:0-10999 GCA_004025085.1 Thryonomys swinderianus
TGAGGGGAAGGAATAAATATGATACAGAAAGAAAATAAAAGAGCATGTATAAGGGGGGAGGAGGGGGGAGTGGGTAGGGATATGGGTAAAAATGAGAATTAACTTGTGGTATATACTGGTACAAATTTCCCAATGTTATATGTGATTTTGAGATGTATATAAATTGTACCAATAAAGAATTCAATAAAAAAAAATATACTCCCTTTGATCCTCTGGCCCCCGAAAACAGTCTGGCAGTAAATTTGGCTTTGTCAGTCAGCCCACTCTAGATATCAGGACAAAACTGCAGAGGGATTTGGTGGTATAAACTCCTCATAGTTACTGAAGTAGCTCAAAAGGTTTTTGATTAATAGAGATGCAGACAGTCAGAAACAGCCTGAGCTTGCACCAAAAAAAATTGGTAGATTGGGCCAGGGATTTAGTTCGTTGGTTCCAGCGTCTGCCTTGCAAGTGCAAGGTCCCAAATTTGATCCTCAGTAACCACATACCGCTATGGCAGGCATGACTCATGCCTGTAATCCCAGCACTCAGGAGGTAGAGATAGGATTGCTGTGAGTTTGAGGCTTGCCTGGGCTACATAGTGAGCTCAGGGCCAGCCTGACCTGCAAAGTGAGACCCTGTCTGAAAAAAACAAAACAACAACAAACAAAAAAACCCCAGGTAGATTATTTGACAAAATGGCAGGCAAAAGTATTTGCAGTCATCACTAGGAGGACCTACAGCAAATGGAAGGAGGAAAGCAGTTTCCAGGAAGGAAAAGAGATGCCCTAGATTAGAGAAAAATTATTGTGCCAAGTTTAGACAGTTTGGGCACTGGAGAAACAAATGTAGAATGAAAGAAAAGGATGTTATTCCTCCCTTCCAGGGAAGAGAAAAAAAAGATTGGGCTATGGTTCCTTATCCCTAGGCCTCAGGGAGCACGTGATCACTGATATCACAAAAGGCCATCCAACCAGATTTTTGGTAGACAAAGGAGCTGTGATTTCTGTATTAAAGACCCCATTAGGGCCTCTTTCTGCCTTACATTGATGACTTTTTATTGACTGCAAAAGACCCTCAAGATTGGCTTGTAGGTACCCAAAAACTGTTAAAGACTCTACAGTAACTGGGGTATAGAGTATCCACTAAAAAGGCCCAGTTGTGTCAAGAGGAAATCACCTACTTGGGATTTCCAAGAGGAAATCACCTGTAAGTTACACAAGGGCCCAGAAGCATGACTTCTTACAGACTCCTGTGCCTACCACCAAAAAACAGGCTTGTTAGTTTCTGCGGGTGGCTGGATATTGTCAGTTGTAGATTCCAAGATTTGCTGAGATAGCCAGACTTCTGTATTCAGCAAAGGCCAGCCACAGGAGCTGAGCCAATATCAGCCCACACTTACTTCCTGCCCTACAGAGACTGTTAACCCTGGCACTTCGCTGCCCAATAATGACCCCCCAGCAGGTAGTTCATGATGGCAAAGACATACTCAGCCTCGAGTCAGGCCACTCAGCCAGACCTAAAAGATGGTAGTATTTTTGAACAGGGGATCCAGAGGGCTAGAGTGGCAATGACTACACTAAAAGATTGTTTGGGCACAAGCACTATCTTCTGGAACCTCAGCACAAAGGGGAGAGCTTATTGCCCTGAGTCAAGCCTTAAGATAGGAAAAAGATAAGTGCATAAACATCTATACTGACAGTAGGTATGTGTTTGCAATTCTACATGTTCATGTCATGCTCTATAGGGAGAGGTGACTCCTAATGTCTGTAGGAAAGAAGATTAAAAATTTTTAAATTTTTTTTTTTTTACTTTGCCAGAGGCCATATGGCTTCCCTTGGAGGTAGCTGTTGTGCACTGCTAAGGACACCTAATGGAGGACTCCCCCCAAATCTAAGGGAAACCACCTAGCAGACAAAGCCGCCAGGAAAGCAGCAAAGAGTCTGATGGAAGTTGTAAATAGTTTAACTGTGTTGTCCTTCCTTCCGCCTGTCCATTTGGAATGCCCCATTTATTCACTTGGTGAAGAAGCTTCAACAAAAGAAAGTGGGGGAACCCAGGACCCACAGGGTTGGTGAAAAACAAAAGATAATAAAATAGTGCCTGCAATGGTTGGAAGACAACTGGTTTATTAACTCCGTTCAGTCACTCATCTGGAGAAAGTAAGTTTACTGAACTGTTATCCCAGTTCACTACTCCAGGTTTAAGAGACTTGGCCCGTGTAGTGACCATGCATGCCTTCATGTCGTGCCCCGAGTATGTGAGGGTGAAAGCCAAGTAAGGTAGGGAGAAGGAAAGAAGAGTTAGATATAGAGGGCTCAGCCCAGGTGAGGATTGGGGAATGGATTTTGCAGAGTTGAGGCCATCATCTCTGGGATTTAGATACCTGCTGGTCAATGTAGAGACTTTCTCATGGTATGTAGGGGAACCAAAAGGAAATCTGGTTAAGTGGTAGTGAATAAGCTGCTAAAGAAATTGTCCTCAGGTTTGGGTTTCCACTCAGCATCAGGTCGGCTTTTGTGTCTACAGTGACCCAGGAAATCAGCAGAGCCCTAGGTGTTAATTGGAAACTTCACTGTGCTTATAGGTCTCAGAGTTCAGGACAGGTAGAATGAATCAGACACTCAAAAATACCTTATCAAAATTGATCTTGGAGACTGGTAAGGTTTGGTCCAATCTGCTCCCTTTGACTCTCCTAAGAGAGCAGTGCACCCTGTATAAGGCAGAATTTACCCCTTATGAAATCATGTCTGGCCAGCCACCGTGCTCCTTCCCCATCTGTGAGAAATAACTAATGATTCTTTGGTAAGGTATCTGCAGATCCAGCAGTGCCCGTAGGTAATACAGCAGTAAGTACATGAAGTGCTACTCCTTCCCAGCTCCAACCTTGCACACTCACATCAACCAGGAGAATTAGTATTATTGGTCAAAAGCTTCTCCAAGGAAGGACTGCAACCCCAGTAAAAAAGACCTTACATCATTGTCCTCATGATTCCCACTGTGATGGAGGTAGCCAAAATTTCCACCTGGATACAGCACTCCCAGATAAAAGTTCACACTAGAGACTTGGGTCATCAAACCGAGACCTGATCTACTCTTAAAAAGACAAAAATGATACTGGCCTTTTTATGTTTGTTCTGCTCATATCAGGGGTTGATACCTGTAACTACAAGAGGTATAGAAGAAAGTTTCTTTTCAGACTGTATTTGACCTACAATGATTTGACTTTCAACCTCAAGGACTAGATTTGCCCTAAAACATAACTTTTGAGGTTGACTTACGTGACTTGTTTAGGCCAAACTAAAAGTGCCTAAAATGAAAAGAAAATCAGATTGGGGGCTTAGAGGGACATGCAGCAAGAGGACTAGTAATAGGCCATCCCAGATGTAAAGGCCAGGAGGCTAAAAGGTCCCCACAGGTTTTGGTGTCAATGTGAGTAAGCCTAGGCATAGCAGGATCTGCCCCATTGTTACTACCGCTTTGGTAAGAGGAGAATTAGGTTTCTTCTAAAGCTGTTAAGACAGGCAGACACAGACACCCCTATTTTTAAAAGACCCAACAGACTAAATAGGCCCCTAAACTCCCTGGTGGAGTTGCTTCTCCAAAACAAAAGGGAACTGAATCTTCTTTTAGCTCAAGGTGTGCTTATGTACCACCCTAGGGGAGACTTGTTTTTTCTACGCCAAGAAACTGGAATCATCCAGGAGAGTCTGCAGCTAATCAGAAAACATGTAGAAAATAGAAAGTGGCATAGAGAGAAAGCCAAAGTCTAGTTTGATTGGTTGACATGGCTCACTACTATTTTGTACTCCACTGCAGGCCCCTTAATTTTGGTATTGTTAGGTTTGATGATTGACCCTGGTTTAATCAGTTGTATAGTCAAGCCTATACAGAACTGTATTTCCTTAGTTAAATTTGGTGGTGTTAAGATCTCATTATAACCCACTTGAAACTGAGGATGAGTCAGTGCTTTGACTCTGCATAAAGAAATTGGGTAATGAAGCAACGAACTAAACAGAAGTACCTCTATCTTGCCACACTGTGTGAATTCACTCTACTATCCCTCCTTTTGGGAAAGGAATGCATCTTAAGCACTGTGACAGGCCATGTCCAAGGTAATTCATAATAAGGAGGAGGACTCCTGCAGATATAACCACAATAAAACAAAAACAACAAAAATAAAAACTTTGTGCAGGGTTAACAGACACCCTCTACCTTAAGGTTGTAAAGACATTGTTTAACCTAATGATCTGCTTCGGTAACCTTGAGTTTACTGAAATGGAATGGTTTTTGTACTGCCTCTGTGATTTACTGTCTTTGTGGATTTTGTGCTTAAAAACTGCTGAAAATCTTTTGTCTGGCATCAAAAGCCCGCACTAGCCTACCCTTGATTGCCATCTAATTAAATGATTTTTAATTCGAAACTTGTATGGCCCGAGTTTTATCTTGCTAGGTTAGTTTAACACCAAGTGAGGGGTTTTCTCTAAGCTTGGTAATTCATAAAGAGATTTATGAAGAAACAATTCACAAATTGCTTAAACAGTTTTGTGAGTTAATGAGACTTAACCTGAGACACAAGTTTAAACCAGTTGAACTTGTCCCCAACAGAGCTCAAAATTTAAAGACAAAATTAACAAATGGAAGGAGAATTGAATAGGAAATAGTTTCTTCCATTAACTGGCAGGCTGAAGACCAGATACCCACTTTCCTCTTTTTTTTTTTAAATTGAGTTCTTTATTGGTACATTTTATATATACATAATGATCACAATCCACATTGGGAAATTTGTACCAGTATATGACATGAGTTAATTCTCATTTTTACCCATTTCCCTATCCACCCTACTACCCCACTTGTGTGTATGTGATTGTGTGTGTGTGTGTGTGTATGCTTTCTTTTTCATTTTTAAAGATCATATTTTTTGCTTCCCCACATTACTTTCCCTACCTCTTTCCCTTTGAATATTTCCTATTTGACAAAATCTGTCACATTCTAGAACTCATTACCTTTTCAGATTCTCTTACCAGAAAAAAGATATTTACCTATCTGTGACCTATTTATTTCACTTATTAGTGTGTCCTCAAGATAGGTTTATTTGAGTATTAATGACTCAAACTTACCATTCTTTATGGCTCCATTTTACTTAACAAAAACAACAACAAAAACACACACATCTTGGGCCGGAGATTTAGCTCAGTGGTTCTGCTGCCTGTATACCTACCTAGCAAGCACAAGCTTCCTGTCTGATCCCCAGTAACCACATAGAACAATACTGAGTGTGGTGACTCATGCCCACCAGCAATCAGTACCACATACCACAATGTGGGGTGTGGTGGCTCACTCTTGTAATCCCAACACTGGGAGGCAGAGGCAGGAGGATTGCTGAGTTTGAGGCTTGCCTGGGCTACAGAGTGGGGTCAGAGCCAGTCTGAGCTATAAAGCAAGACCCTGTCTCAAACAACAACAGCAAAGAAAGATCTTTATCCAGCCTCCAGTTGATGGGCATTTGGGTTGTTTCCATGATTAGGTTATCATGCACTGAGCTGCTATGAACATGGGTGCACATATGTCACTGTGATGTAAGTCTCCTATTCTTTTGTGTATATTCCTAGCAGGGGAATAGCAGGGTCAAATGGGACCTTTAATCTAGATTTTGATGAATCTCCACACTGATCTCCACAATGGTTGTACCAGTCTACATTCCCACCAACAGTAGAGGTTTCCTTTCTCCCTGCAGTCACACCAATAAATGCTGGTTAATTACACAATAGTAGCCGTTCTTTGTAGAGTGAGATGAAATCTCAGTGTTGTTTTTATCTGCATCTCTTGAATGACCAGTGACATTAAATGATAACCTCAGTACAGCATACAGGAATTTATGGGACACAATGCAGTTCTATGAGGGAAATTAATAGCAGCGAACTTCTACATCAGGAAAATAGAACAAGCTCAAATAAACAATCTAATGCTCAGCCTTAAGTTACTAGGCAGGGAGGAACAAGACAAACCCAAAGCTCATACGAGGGTGGAAATTATAGGATCAGAACAGAAATTAATGCAATGGAGACTAAGAACAATACAAAAAATCAAGTTGAAGAGTTGGTTCTTCAAAAGAATAAAATTACAGACCCTTAGCCAATCTTATCAAACAAAAGAAGGAAAAGACTCAAATCCATGATACCAGAAAAATCAGACCCAGTGGAAGTCCAAAGGATAATAAACACCTACTTTGAAAATTTGTACTCCAAAAAGATGAAAAAGGATAGATTTCTAGACACATACAGATTTCCATAGTTGAATGAAGATATAAAAATGTTAAACATCCTAATATTAATCTGTGAAATTGAAAATGTAATTTAAAAAGAACTACCAACAGGGCTGGAGATTTAGCTCAGTGGTTCCGGTACCTGCCTCTCAAGCGCAAGGTCCTGAGTTTGATCTGGTAACGACATACAATGCTGGGTGTGGTGACTCATGCCCACCAGCAATCAATATCACATACCAAATTGTAGGGCGTGGTGGCTCACGCCTGGAATCCCAGCACTCAGGAGGCAGAGGCAGGAGGATTGCTGAGTTCGAGGCTTGCCTGGGCTACAAAGTGAGCTCAGGGCCAGCCTGAACTACAAAGCGAGACCCTGTCACAAAAAAAAAAAAAAAAAAAAAAAAAAAAAAAAAAAAAAAAAAAAAAAAAAAAAAAAAAAAAAAAAAAAAAAAAAAAAAAAAAAAAAAAAAAAAAAAAAAAAAAAAAAAAAAAAAAAAAAAAAAAAAAAAAAAAAAACTACCAACAAAGAAAAGTCCTGGCCGTGATGGCTTTATTGCTGAATTCTACAAAGCTTTTAAAGAGTTAATGCCACTACTCAAACTCTAATGGAATCAAAAGGCAAACAGTATTCCCAAATTCATTCCTGGAAGCAACCATTACCTTGATTCCATAAACAGAAAAAAAACCCAACCAAAAAAGAGAGCTACAGGCCAATCTCTCTAATGAACAATGCAAAAATTCTCAGTAAGATATTGGCAAACAGAATACAGAGAATTATCAAGAAGCTTATACACCCTGACCAAGTTGGATTCATCCCAGGGATGCAAGGATGGTTCAACATAAATCAATAAAGGTAATACACTATATTAACAGACTCAAGGACAAAAACTATATGGTCATCTCAATAGATGCAGAAAAAGCACTTTGACAAAATCCAACACCCATTCATGATTTAAAAAAAAACCTACAGAAAATTGGAATAGATGAACTTTATCTCAAACTAATAAAAGTTGTTTACAAGAAACCAATAGGCAGCATCACACTAAATGGTCAAAAACTGAAACCTTTCACACTAGGATCAGGAACAAGACAAAGATGTCCACTATCACCACTCCTGTTCAATATATTATTGGAAACAGCCACAGAAATTAGGCAAAACAAAGAAAAGCAATAAAGATAGGAAAGGAAGAAATTAAACTGCCATTATTTGCTAATGACATTATACTCTACATAGATGATCCTAAAAACTCAACCAAAAGACTTCTAAACTTCATTGCCTTACTACTAAATGTAGTAGCATAGCTGGTTACAAGATCAGTTCTCAAAAATAAATAGCCTTTGTATACACAAATAACAGGCTTACCAAGGGAGAAATTGGGGAGTCAAGCCTTTTCACAATAGCATCCCCCAAAAAGGAAATGTCTAGGAATCAATTTAACAAAGGAGGTGAAAGACCTCTACTCTGAAAACTACAGCATTCTGAAAAAGATCAAAGAGGATATCAGAAAATGGAAAGGCATCCCTCCTCTTTTTCCTTCCTTCCTTCCTTCCTTCTTTCCTTTTTCTTTCTTTTCTTTCTTTTTTCTCTTTCTTTTTCTCTCTTTTTCTTTCTCTCTCCTCTTTCCTTCCTTCCTTCCTTCCTTCCTTCCTTCCTTCCTTCCTTCCTTCCTTTCTTTCTTTCTTTCTTCCTTCCTTCCTTCCTTCCTTCCTTCCTTCCTTCCTTCCTTCCTTCCTTCCTTCCTTCCTTCCTTCCTTCCTTTCTTTTCTTCCTTTCTTCCTTTCATTCGTTTAATTTTAGAGACACTTCATAGTTCAGGCTGGCCCTGAATTCACTATGTAGCCCAGGCTAGCCTCGAGCTCAATCCTCCTGCCTCTGCCTTCCAAGTGTTGGGTTATAGGCATGAACCACTACACCCAGGATAGACCATCTTCTTTAGATAACACGAGAATGTCTTTGTCTCCAGAAGAGCTGTATGGAGACAAGGCTATATAAATATGCTGAGACTGATGAGACCTGACCAATTAACCTATATTGGTTGGAATAAAAAATGATTGTAATACTCTAATGCTGTTTTCCACCTCTTATGTAGCCCCTTAAACATGTGATCCTATGCTCCTTGTGCCTAAACATGGTGTATGTAACCTAAGTGCCCCATATCTATAACCACACCTCCTTTCCTAGTTTATTTAAGACCCCTGCTTTGATTCTGCTTTGGAAATAATTCCAGGTCAGTATCAACCAGCAATAAATACTTTGCTCCCAAAACTCCCAAGTGCATCTTCCATTCTCCTGGACTGGTTCAATTTATTTTCTTCTGCTTCAGAATCACATCAGTCTGTTTGTCTGTTTTACTTCCATTTGAAACTTGAGATTTGTGCAGCCAGGCTCACAAACTGTTGTATAGGGGGGCACTTAGCTAACATTAAGAACATACAATTAGACAGTTTTTAAAATGGAAAGGAAAAGAAAAAAATCCAGTGTTAGAGTTTAGAACTTGAAGAGAACAGGATAGAGTGTGTGTGGATTAAGAAAGGGGTTAGGATTAATCCCTTTAATGTTGGGGTTTGGGCTAGGGCTAGGGTTGGAGTTGGTTTATTGTTAGATTTAGGGTTAGGTCCTCAGCGATTATGGTTTATGTTAAGTTCCTCACCAAGCATATTGATAAATTACTTAGAAGTGTTAGTAAATTTTGAGATAGTTGTGAATTTAAGTGTCCCAAAATTTTTTGTTATGGCTAAAATATAAACTTTCTCCATTGTGATTTTATTTCTTAATTTTGTGGTGTTTATATCATTTGCCAGCTTTTAAAGGTTTATAAGCTTTAGACATAACTAACCAGGATTTTCTCACCATTTATGATAAAGCACTTTGCATTTTGTGGTGTGTGGCTACCAGGAATTAAACTCGGGACCCTGTGTTTGTAAAGCAGGCAATGGAACCACAGAGGTAAATCCTTGACTCACCTTGACTTTTAATACCATTTTAACATCTATTTTTAGAAAGCCATATTAACATTCTGAATATCAAGCCAGAGATATAGCTCAGTGGTTCTGGCGCCTGCCTAGCAAGTGCAAGTTCCCTAGTTCAATCCTCAGTAACCATATACAACAATACCAGTCATGGTAACTCATGCCTACCAGGGATCAGTACCACATACTACAATGCCAGGCTGGTGGCTCAAACCTGTAATCCCAGCACTTGGGCAGCAGAGGCAGGAGGATTGCTGTGAGTTCAAGGTTTGCCTAGGCTACATAGTGAGCTCAGGGCCAGCCTGAACTACAAAGTGAGACCCTGTCTCAAAAAAAAAAAAAAAAAAAAAAAAAAAAAAAAAAAAAAGCATACACTGGAGGAAAGAAAGGCTCTTTAATAAATGGTGCTGCAAAAACTACAGAAGTTTGAGTCCAGACCCACACATCTCACCACATGCTAATCCAAAAATGGGTTTGGGGGGCCGGAGGGTTAGCTCAGTGGTTCCGACGCCTGCCTGGCAAGCGCAAGGTCCTGAGTTCGATCCCCGGAAACCACATACAGTGCTGGGCGTGGTGACTCACACCCACCAGCAATCAATACCGCATACCACAGTGCCGGGTGTGGTGGCTCACACCTGTAATCCCAGCACTCGGGAGGCAGAGGCAGGACGATTGCTGAGTTCCAGGTTTGCCTGGGCTACATAGCTCAGAGCCAGCATGAACTACAAAGCGAGACCCTGTCTCAAAAAAAAAAAAAAAAAGGGTTTAGCTCAGTGGTTCTGGTGTCTGCCTGGCAAGCACAAGATCCCAAGTTTGATTCCCCAGTACTACATACCACAAGGCCAGGTGTGGTGGCTCACACCTGTAATTCCAGCATTCAGGACGTAGAGGCAGGAGGACTGTTGTGAGTTTAAGGCTGGCCTGGGCTACATAGTGAGTTCAGGGCCTGCGTGGACTACAAAGTGAGACCTGTCTCAAAAAACTTAAAAAAAAAAATCAATGTTCTAAATGTCAAAACAGAAACACAATGTTCTGGAAGATAAAACAAGTAAATCCCTTGAAAATATAGGTGTAAATAAGTCAGACATACAAACTTAAATATAATATGATTTATCTTTTTTTTTTTTGAGACAGGGTCTCCCTTTTTACTTCAGGCTGGCCTTGAACTCACTATGTAGTCCAGGCAAGCCTTGAACTCAGAAATCCTCCTGCCTCTGCCTCCCAAGTGCTGGGATTACAGGCATGAGCCACGGCATTGTGGTATGTGGTACTGATTTACAGTGGGTGTGAGTCACCGCACCCGATATTGTTGTATGTGGTTACTAGAATTGAACCAGGGACCTTGTGCTTGCTAAGCAGGCACCAGAACCACTGAGGTAAACCTCTGACTGAGAATATGATTTTTCTTATGGGAGATACAAAATTTTATATATATATATATATGCAAATAAAGAGCAAGATAGTAGAGACACCTGCTTTCAGTGGGTGGTAGAGAGTGTTACTAGTTTTAATAACTCTATTACTAAACCTCTTTCTTAAAAAACAAGTTTGAGAATATTTCAAAATTGGGGATGTCCAAGGGCTATAGTTCAGTAATAAAGTGCTCAGCAAGTTTGAAGCCTCGGATCTACCTCAGCACCAAATCAAACAAACAGAATTAACCCTCAAGGCCAGGTGTGATGAAATGTGCCCATAGGCCCAGCTACTCAGAGGCTGAGCCAAGTCCAAGGAAAGCAAGTTTGGGCGGCACATTTGAAAGGAAAAAGGAACAAATCTCTTAGAAGTGCA
>PVIC010056227.1:0-10986 GCA_004025085.1 Thryonomys swinderianus
CCTGAACTACAAGGTGAGACCCTGTCTCAAAAAACTAAAAGAAAAAAAAAGAATCGAGGGGAAGAAAACAAGAAGGAGGGGACAGAGCTGGAACCTGGAAACTAGACTTCTCTTTATCTGGCTTGTCTTGTCAGTACCTTAGAACAATGTAATATTTTTAGACAATTTTAAGATAAAAATTTAAAAATCAATTCCTAAAAATCAAAAGCAAAATAAAGCAAAAGAATTTAAGTGTGCATTGCCTTGGCAAAAAGCTACACAGAAATTATTTCAGAATCAATTTAAAACATAATGATATGTCTTTACAGGATGTACTGTAAGTGCAGAAACACTCGACAGAACCTCAGACCATTTACAGAACAGGATTGTTGGTAGTCACGTTAACACTGATGGACTGAGACTGTTATTTGTATTATGAGTTGAAGAAAGTGGTCTTCATGCCTGTGTCACTGGGAATGCATGCTCTTCAGAAAGGGAAGACTTTAAAATGGGTATTAGAGCAGTTACCCAGAATCCTACAGTATTGAATTTGAACCAGAGCATCAACATAAACACATAATGTACTTTATCTTGCCTATGTGGCTGCACGTGTCCTCTACAAAAGCTGAGGAACTAGAATTAATGCAGCGGCAGCAACGAGTAGCCCTGGTGCCCTGATTGTAGCTTCCAAGCACCATTTCCACAAGGGAATCAGACTTCCCTGAGAACTGACTCCAGCTTTGCACCACAAAATTAACAAGCAAACATTTCAGCTGTCTGGAGCCCTCTGGTGTAGCAGCTGTGACACCCGAATGTGTAAGTGGCTGGCTGGCTGGTACCAGTTAAACCTGCGCGTCAGGTCCAGGCCAGGCTGGGCCACTGCTGGGCAGCCCCTGGCAGAGCTCATCACTGCTTGTTGGGTGTGGACTCTCTGTCTGTGGACTCTTGAAGAAGGAAGCATCCCCATGCTTCTTAGCGTCTCCCTTTGGCTGCCCACCAAGCTGGGCACACCCTGTGTTTAGCAAACTTTGCCAAGACCAAGAAAAGGAATGCATCTTCAGAGGATGCTGTCTCACTGCTGGTAAAGCTGAGTTGAGAAAGATGTTTCACTTGGAAATCATGGCTGGACAATTTCAAGGCTACCTTTTTTTTTTTTTTGAGACAGGGTCTTGCTTTGTAGTTCAGGCTGGCCCTGAGCTCACTATGGAGCCCAGGCAAGCCTCGAACTCAGCAATCCTCCTGCCTCTGCCTCCTGAGTGCTGGGATGACAGGCGTGCGCCACCACGCCCGGCACTGTGGTATGTGGTATTGATGGCTGGTGGGCGTGAGTCTCCACGCCCAGCATTGTATGTGGTTACCGGGGCTGGAACTCAGGACCTTGCGCTTGCAAGGCAGGCGCTGGAACCACTGAGCTAACCCTCCGGCCCAAGGCTACCTCATTTTTAAAATTTTGGTTAAGTTCAGAAAGGAGAACTTTCCAAGGTTATATATGATTTCAGCGTTCTTGATTACTTACAAAAAGGAAGAATAAGTCATTGAAGAATATTACAAAGGTCCCATGTGAAGTTTTTGGACACAGGCCATCAGTTCCTCCATTTACTTGAAATCTATTGTTTCTAGGAGTCGTCTTGATTTCTTCCCTGGTACCCAATACTCTCACTTTAAATCACCAACACTAAATGCATTTTTGAAGACTGAACTGTTTTCATAACTATTTTATATGTGTGAAGAACGTGCTTTTTCATAGATAAGTTTAGTGCTTTAAAAATTCAAAAAAGTCTGGGACTGTAACTGAGTGGTGAAGTGCTTGCCTAGCAAACGCCAGATCCTGTGTTTGACCCTAGTATGGGGGAAAAATGCTAAAAAAGCCTTCAGAACAAAACTGGCAGAAATACTGCCTCTGCTTTTTACTTTTATTTGCTGAAGCGAAAGAGCATTAACATGAAACAAGGCCAAAGTGGGTAAAAGTGATAGCTCCTTGAATCAAAAAGCATTTGTAAAACTTAAAAGTAGTGATCTCCGCTTGATAGCTGACATGTTTACCTAAATAAAAATAGCTACAATGCATGTGTAAGTTCTTGAATAAACATGAGTCATTTTACTTATTGTTGTCGTGATGAGAGAATGAGTTTAAAGTCTAACATGGTTCAAAGTGCCTGAATTCTTGCTGTGCACTCAATTGGTTTTTATTCTGTTATGCTATTTCTGCTTTGTTGTTCAAAATGAGGCCATTAAAAATGTTGAAATTGGGCCGGAGGGTTAGCTCAGTGGTTCCAGCGCCTGCCTCGCAAGCGTAAGGACCTGAGTTTGATCCCCGGTTACCACATATAATGCTGGGCGTGGTAGCTCACGCCTGTCATCCCAGCACTCGGGAGGCAGAGACAGGAGGATTGCTGAGTTCGCGGCGGCTTGCCTGGGCACCATAGTGAGCTCAGGGCCAGCCTGAACTACAAAGCAAGACCCTGTCTCCAAAAAGCAAAAAAAAAAAAAAAAAAAAAAAAAAGTTGAAATTGCCAGGCACAGTGGTGCATAACCTATAATCCCAGTACTCGGGAGGCAGAGGCAGGAGAACTGCCTTGAGGTTGTGGACAGCCTGAGCTATAAAGCAAGACTGTCTCAAAAAAAAAGTTAGAATAAGTATCACTGTCTATTAAATTGGTTCTTTTTAGGGTCAGGGTGAACATAAGACATTTGTATAATCCTTTTATTGTGGACTAGTTTGTGAGAACATACAAAGCCTTGAAAAGATTAGACTTTTTGACCAAGAAATATTTTTCACGACATATAAGAAAGGGAAACAATTAAGAAAATAAGAGTTTAAATAATATATCACACTGCCTAAAATGATATTCCAGCACTGTTCTTACTGGTTTTCTTTGTACTACAGGTAGTTTCAACATCCAGTTGGCCTGTTGACTTGAACTATTTATTCCGGAAGTTGCAAGACGCAGAGACGTTTTCCAGATTCCCTTGTGGGTAGGAAGCGACACTTGCCCTATGCTTTGCCAAGAAAACCGGCCCGTGCGAGCTGGGCTGTGGGAGAATGACAGGAAGACGCTTGATAAAATGTGACTGCAGCTTCCTCCTGGTGATAAGCTCTTCATTGTACATTGCTTTCCCCTTTTACTCCTCTGAGTTTTCTCATTTTGTCCACACCACCCTGACCATGCCTGGTCGCATCTGAATTTTCTAACTTTTCTCCAACAGACATGCATTGGATGTTAATTAAACCCCTGCCCGTCTCGGATCACTAGTGAAGCTGAAAGTCCTGGTCACAGTCCTATTGCCGGGATACGGGGCCTAGTCTGGGGCACGTGTGTCTTCTCCACAGCTCTGTTAAGTATGGGGTACGGATGAGGCCGTGGCTTCTGGTCAGTGTCCTTTACTGCACTGGAGGTAGGATGGCAGGTTTACTGCCTTGTGCGGTATAACCTGTGCGTCCTGTTTGTGCTGCGTGGAGTCGCTTGAGAGCTGCTGCTCACGTGCCAGGGGTCATCCTCAAGGCCCCCGAAGTGGGCTTTTAATGCAACCAGGGTGGCGGTTGCTTCCTGATCGCATCAGCACCCTCCCTACCCTTCCCTTCAAATTGAAACTTCTCAGACCCTCACTCGGACCTAATTCTCTACGTTCTGCCCCACTTTAGTGCCTACTCCAAGACTCCTTAGACCGCAGGCCCTCCGCCCTTCCTCGTGGGCCCCTTTGCCTCGTGTCCTCACTCCCTGCCCCTCGAGGCCCACTCGCAGGAGCCCTGAGAACCCCCCAGCTCCTGTGCGCCGTGCTCTACCCTGCCCAGCGCTCCCACGGAACTTGCCCTCTGAGCCGTTAGAGCCTTTAGAGCCCAGACTTGCTGTGAACCTCATTCTGGCTCTAACCCTGACCTGGACTTGCTCTAGAACTGCCCGGGGTTCTCCCGCGCCCTGGAAAACTTCCTTCCCCACCTGCAGGACCAAAAGCAGGTCTCTGCCACTCGCCCTTGGTCCTTCCGTAGCCTGCCCCACCGTCTACTCAGACAGTTTTACTTAATAGTTAAGAGCCTTGTCTTCCAGCCACTTTCCAGCGGGGACCCCAAATTTGGCCTGTTCTGTTTCGGAATGGCCTCTGCACACCGAGGCAGCTGTCCCTTTTGCTCAGTCCTGAGGGGTCCTTGCCCCTGCTCGTCCGCCCTCTACCCGATGCTCCCTCGCTGAAGGGCCTGGAGGCTCAGGCCGCGCGTGAGAGCGTAGTTTCCTCTTGCTTGCGTGCCCTGACCTCTGAGCTGGCAGGTCTTGGACACGGCATCTGGAACATAGCTCCTCCCTGCTCCTCGGCTCCTTGTCTCTGCCAGAGCTTCTCCACTGCTGCCCAGAGAGCCCAGGGGCCCCCCGGTTCACTCTGCACTCCAGCCCCCCTCACTCCTCTCTCGTCTCCGAGAGCACCTTCTGGACACTCCCGGAACACAGATCAGCTCTGTCTCCCTGCAAAAGCTCCTCACAGGTTCCTGCTGCAAGGAGAATAACCTCACTTGCTCTCTAGGGCCCGCTCCCACTCTCCTCTGCCCTCTTGTCGTTCAGGCGGCGAGTCAGTCGCTGTCCTGTGGAGGAGACACGTGCCCACTCGTGGGCCTCATGAGGTCCTCTGGGCTTCCCAGAGCCACAGGCCTGACTTAGTCCCGCCCTCCCTCGGCCAGGGTCCCCCCGCAGTCTCTAGGCCTCCCTCAGTCAAGGGCCTCCTTCCCTTGGGCTGCCACACTTAGGGGTCTTCCTCTGTCATGTGTCTTCCCCAGTCGCCTGTACCCCCGTCCGTCCGTCGTGAGCCTTCCCAGTCAGAGCTTTGCCTCTGTCGGTCACTGCCCTTCTCGGTCATGGTGAAGCCTCCTTCAGGAAGGGCCTCCTTCCGTCATGCGGCCCTTCCTCAGTCACAGTGCCTTTCCCAGTCACACACCTTGTGTGCTTTTCTCAGTCACGGGTCTCCATTTGTCAGGGGCTTCCCTCAGGGGCTAGCCTCCCTCAGTCGGGGCCTCGTCCTCTCACACCCTACCTTAGCCAAGAGCCTCCTTCATCCCGGGGGCCTCCCTGGTTGGAGGCCTCCCTAGGCATTCTGGACCATCCTCAGCCAACAGTCTTCCTCCGTCAGGAGGCTCCCTCGGCCAGGGACTTCCCTTAGTCATGGCTGCCCTCCTTCAGAGCCTCCTCAGTTAGAGATTTCTTTTACACGCCTGAAGCCCACTGTCTCCTGCTGTGAAACCAGCCATTCCTCACCTCAGCGCTCCCCCGAAGTTGTCACACAGTCACTCCCTGCCGCTGTCCTCAGCAACAGTCTCAGTGTTGCTCCTCCGAAGTATATTCTCACTCACCATTCAGACACTCAGGCCTCCCCTTTGACAGGACTCTGTTTCTGCCGTTGTATTTGTGCTTGAAATCCTGTAGTGTATCGTCATCTCTGCTTGTTTTCCCATTCACTGAAGTGAAGTCTTCGCAGACGGAGACCTCTGGTGCTCTCCGTGCTGCCTGCACCGTGTGCACAGTGAATGTGCGTGAACAGACCGCCTGACCCTGAGGCCTCACGCTGCCTGCGGTAGGCGCTGTTCACAGGGAGATCCTGGAGAGCGGCCTGTGTCCCCGGAGCTGCAGTGGGACCGCACGCGGTGCGGGGCCCTGTTCCTCCGTCAGAACACAGGGCCAAGGTACAAGACAACCGCTACGACTGGTTTATTTCTCAAGCTACAGAGCTTAGAAGAGCTTTCTCTCCCTTTGACACACGCACGGCTGGTCTGGCGGCTGATGTGGGCTGTGAAGTGACTTTGACGGCAGTTCTCAGGCTGGCGTTAATCCTTTAACTTGCTTAATAAAAACATTTATATTTTATATTTTCCATCAAGTTTTGCATTGTAATAACAGAAGCACCAGTAAATTAGATTTCCTTGAAAAATTAGCTTTTCCAGTATTCGATCATGAAGTGCCCACACCACTGCTAGGGGTGACAGGGCTTGAGCGAGATAACAGGATCTGGAGGCTTTATTTACAATACCCAGAAGAGTTATTTGGCTTATAGCATTAAATCTTAGTAATTTAATGTTAATGTTTTATGAACATTAAAATATTGCTGTAACTTGTTTTGGGGGGAAATGACAGTCATATCATTTCTATTCAATAAGAATTTATTTCACATTTGACAGATGTGATCCTTCCATGTAAGTGAATTTGCTAGAAAGCCAACGTGTCTTCCTACTCATTATAAATGCACATCTTAACCAGAGAGTGCTGAGCACATATCTGTCTTTTTCTCATGATTCAGTCACTGCAATAAAATTCATTGTTGAGGGATGGGGACTTAACACAGTGGCACTGCACCTGCCTTGCAAGCACAAGGTTGAGTTTAATTCTTGGTACCACAAAAAGAAAATTCAATGTTGTGCTGAACTAATGAAGAAGCATCAGCCATCTGGATTACTGAGAGGACCGAGTGGGACCACAGGTGAAGCGAGGTTTTAGCTCAGTGCTGTTGCACCTGCCTCACGAGCGTAAGGTCCTGAGTTCAATCCCTGGGGCAGGAAAAAACCTTTACCAGCTCCAGCGGCCCCAGCCAGTGAGCAATCCTAACACGTGGGCCTTTGCTGGGGTCCACTACGACCAAGTTGGATTTGTTGTCTGCTTGCATATCTTCACTGTGGCTAATCCAAAATCAAACTGCAGAATTGAGGCTCAGATCGGGCCCAGTGGTCTCCTGCAACCAACTCAGCACCTCAGGGCTCAGTTTTCTCATGCGCGTGGTGGGCACGTGAGGCTCCCAGCTTCCTCTGCGGCCTCACCAGTGGCTTCCCATGTCACACCCTGACGGCCGGCTGTGCTCTACGCTGGCCTGGGTGGCAGCCTCCTCGGGCCCCAGCAGAGGTCCCACCACCCTGAGGGCGGCTGGGGGCGCTGCCAGCTAGACCCAGAAGTGGAACAGGCCGCCCAGGCCCAGGCCCAGGCCCTGCTGTGACTGGAGGCCTCCCGGACCCCGGCAGAGGTCCCACCACCCTGGGGGCGGCTGGGAGGGCTGCCAGCTAGACCCAGAAGTGGAACAGGCCGCCCAGGCCCAGGCCCAGGCCCTGCTGTGACTGGAGGCCTCCCGGACCCCGGCACTTATTCCTCTTTCACCGTAGCCTCCGGCACCTCATGAGGGTGACGCGGTGGCAGCGTGAGGCTCTGCATGTCTTCCCAGCACCTCAGAGAGCAGTGAGTGGAGCTTACCGTGTGTGGAAGTTGCTCACCTGAGCAGGACTGTGCGGCAGTGAAGACCGGCCTGGCCCGGGCCCCCGGAAGGGGACTCGGGCACCGTGCAGCGGGCTGCTCAGTACTGCAGCTGTTTGTATTTACTCTCCAGATTCTTAGTACAGTTCTTAGAGCTTAGCATACACTTGATTAGTTTTCTGGAAGAGCTGACATTAAAAAACATCACTGACTAATTAGGTGGCTTAAGAAAACGAATGTTCTCTTGCATGTCCAAGGCCAGATGTCCGAAGTCAAGGTACCGTCCCAAGCAGACTCTTGCTGAGGCCTCAGAGAGGGGCCTCCTCGTCTGTGGGACCTTTGTTTAGGCTTGTGGCAACACTAGGTTCCGCCTCCAGCCCTGTGCAGTGCTGTCCTTTCCAGAGACGTCTGCCTCCCTCTGCGGCTTCTCACAGGAAGCCCGAGCCTCGACTGAAGACGCTTCTAACCCTGAAACCCCATGTTGACTCACACTGTGGCCACATCTGGGACAACGCGGGCACCAAGCAAAGGCAGGTCTGCGGGTCTCACCTTGGGGTCACGCTGTTCAAACGTGGACAGTGCGCAGTAGACACAGGATATGAAATATCACGTCTCAGTCAATTTTATGGTGCAATCACAGAAAGTCACTCAATGGGTAACACCACGCAAAGAACTTTATTTCTCAGTCAGGAGGCTGAGGACAAGGCGGGGCCGAGCGTCCCGCGAGCTCTTCCTGCCGTGGCGCCGGGCAGATGGGTAGGGCGGTGAGGGAGCCGGAGGCCAGGAGGGTCCCGCTCTCGGACCAGGGCCAGCTCGCCATAGCCAGTCCGTCCCCAGTAACACAAGAACCCTCTCAGGGGTGAGGCCTCAGAATTGCTTAGCTTCCCACACTGTGTGAAGATTCTGTGTCCCGCGCAGGACCTGTGTGGGCCACTTTCAGACAGAGGTAGCTGATGGTGTCTTAGCCCTTTTTCTGTGCTATGACTAGATAGCTAAGATTGGGTGAGTGATAGGGAAGAAGAAGTTTATTCAGCTCACACTTCTGTAGGCTCATAGCCCAGACAGCACAGGGCAGACCCTGGGGAAGATGGTGCCCAGCTGTACCATCTCATGGAAGATGGCCCCACGATGGAGCGGCGGGAGGAGGCAGAGACCGCACCGGGAGGCGAGGAGCCCGTGACTGAAGTGGTCATTCTGGCCTTCTGCATAACACCGAGCGCGGAGTCCCACAACAGCTCCCAGTCCCCGCTCAGGGCGACGCCCCGGGAGGGCCTGGTTGCCCTGCGTCCCTCCTCAAAGTCCCGAGGCCAGTCTCCACCGTGCTGTCCTTGGGGGCACCCACTTCCAAACCGCGCACTGGCATGGCCTGGCTCTTAGTGCAGGTTCTTCTCCCACTTTTCTCTTTCTCGGCCTTCTTGCCTTCCTCTCCCCCTCCCTCAGCTTCCCTAGCTCCCCTGCCTATTCTTCCTCCTCTGCGTCCTCCTTCTCTGTCCTTCTCCTCCTCCTCCTTGTTTTGAGACAAGCTGGCCTTGAATGCACTATGTATCCCGTGCTGGCCTCACATTCGTGGCAATCCTCCTGTCTCAGCCTCCCAAATGCTAGGAGTACAGGTGTGTGCCACCATGCCAAACAATTCTTGGCTTCTTTATGGATTTATGGGTAACAGATCATTGGGTTATTTTTCTGAAAGGCCTCTGATCCCAGAATACTGAGAATATCTCTTCAGTCTTAGAGGGGATGAGAAAGGTTAGATAAATTTAGGACTAATCAACCTATTTTTAAAAAAATACCTCATAAAAGAAGAACATGTCTACATGCAGAGTGGAGCTGTGAAGAACATAGATCAAAGCGAAGAGAAATTAGAGGGCTAAGAAACTTCCCTACTTATGTGATCATGATCAAGGAACATAACAAAGACAGACAATCTGCATCATGAGTAAGAATATTGAATCAGTAGTAAATGGCTTCATGGCTGGATTTTACCAAACATTTGAAAAACTAAGAACTTCATTCTCAAATACTTCCAGGCAATCAAAGAGTAGAAACTAATCCCAAACTCTCTTTATGAGACTAGCATCAGCTTGACACAAAGTAAGACAGCAACATTACAGGAAAATGAAAACTTCCTCCCAGAGGTAAGAGAGTGTGCCTTTTAAAACTCAGGCCACATTTTAGGGTAACAGACCCATCTGAGGACACAGGAATATCAGGGAGTTTGAACTGAATGTGGGCTTTAAACGTACTCGTGATGGACTCCATGTTCCTCCCACACCGATCCTTTTAGTGGTGCAGAAAGGGGCTGTGGGTCGGGGACCCAGACCACCTTTCAGCCAAGACAGTGGGGCAGCAGAAACTTGGGGGTGCCTTTGCTGGGGAGCATGGCCTCCTCACCCTGTCTGCAGGTGGCCAGGGGGTAACAGGAAGCAGGATGGAAGCCCGGCGTCTCTGCTCCGTTCCGTCTCCTTTGTCACACTAAGTTTGAGTTTCCTGGTCAGTTCTGTGTGAACCACACAGAACCATACTTGAAATGTGCCCACCTCTGCAGTTCGGCCAAGACTCCCACCCCCACTGTTCCTTCTACACATTGTAAACCCCAGTCAGCACCCCAAAAGACAAGGTTTAGGATGCTGGCCTCCTGCTTTCCGGGGAATCCAGATGAATGATATACTCCCTTCTGACTTCACTATTAATTTCCATATGAATTTTTGGTTGAGTGACTGGACCTGGTCTTTAGAGTGCCAAAGTCAGGCCCTCTCTGGCTTAGGAATGCAGTAACACTGCTACAATCTTAACAAATAGGCCCTCATTCTCTCTACATTGTTTGTATTTTGCAATATGTATGTGTTTCTCTGACTTCATTGCAGTGACTACAAGGAAAAGTAATTTCCCAGAATGTCATGGGGCTTTGCTTGGAATCTGCCCAGGGACTGCGAGTTGCACACGGTACAGACCCTGCTTCTCGCTGCTGTCTCTTGTGCTCCTGAATGGATGTGCTGCAAGCCCAGGCAGCCCACTAACTCGATCAGGTCCTAAGGGCCAGGTCTCTTGGCAGCTTCTGTGAGCTGGAGTCTGTCAGATTCACACCAGGGATCCTGCTCCCGGCGGCTGTGTGTGGCTGGGCCCCAGCTGGCTGGGCACAGGCAGTAGGAGAGGGGCAAGGGCAGGACAAGGTTAGGCTAGGGTTCAGGTTCAGGTTCAGGTTAGGGTAAAGGCACAGCTTGCGGTGAGGCCTAGGTCTTCAGGTTTGGCTAGGATGAGAGTGAGGGTAAAGTTGGGGTTAGGGCTTCCAGAAAGAGTCGGGGCTAGAGTTACATTTAAGGTTAGGGTGAGGGTAAAGGTTGGGTTAGGGTTAAAATTTAGGGTCTGAGTTAGTGTTTGCATGAGAGTATTAGTATTAATTAGTATTTGCAGAATCAGGACTAAGATTCAGGTGAGGTTTAATGTTAGGGTGATGGTGTGAGTTAGGGTTAAGATTAGAGTTGGACTGGTGAGGGTTAGCGTGGGAATGAGTACGACAGCTTCAGGCGCAGGTTAGGATCAAGGTGGGTTAGAGTTAGTTCACTTGGAATAAAAACGATTGGGGTTAAGATTAGGGTGAAGAGGGCCGGAGGGTTAGCTCAGTGGTTCCGGCGCCTGCCTCGCAAGCGCAAGGTCCTGAGTTCGATCCCCGGTAACCACATATAACGCTGGGCGTGGAGACATGCCCACCAACAATCAACACCGCATACCACAATGCCGGACGTGGTGGCTCACGCCTGTCATCCCAGCACTCGGGAGGCTGAGACAGGAGGATTGC
>PVIC010056228.1:0-11003 GCA_004025085.1 Thryonomys swinderianus
GTACCTGGACACAGTAGGTTGGAGAGGGATAGATGGGTAGAGACAGTGGAGAGGGGTGAGTGCCTTGACCCCCTGAGTGGGAAAGTCACCTCTCTTTTCAGGTATGGGAGAAATCCCAGGTGACTTCCATATTTTGTATAATGTTAAGGGACTTGAATGTGTGAGCTTGGAGTGTGAGGTGAGAGTTCTCAGCAGCCAGTTGGAGGCTGAAGCTGGGCAGGCAGGCAGAGGGGAATGGGAGATATTTTGCCTTGGGCTGGGCAGGAGGGACAAGTACCTGTTAGGGATCTGGGTGTGGAGAGCATGTCCCCTGCCTTTGAGTGTCTGATTGGGGGGCTGACATTCTTCTCAGGTTTGGGGAGTATACTGGGGAGAGGAGTGGCAACCTTCCTCTTGATTGGTAGCCAGATCTTGCTTGTTGGCTGTCCGCTGCTCTTATTGTCCCTGGCCTGCACCTGTCTCTCACAGAGGGCAGTGGGCAGTGTATGTGGGATATAAAAGTCAGAGCTGCCTCTCACCTGGGAGACTCTGAAGTTGCCAGGGAGGGGGTGGTGTGATTTACCATGCAGTTACAGTTTGCTTCTGCAAAACCCAGAAAGAGCAAGAGGGAACTTTTAGGACTTTGCAGAAAAATCCACTTTACCTGCTGCTGTGTCACCTGGAAATGCCTATTAACTATTATTCCTCATGAATGGGAACCTGGGGTTGGTGAGCAGTGAGTGTGTTTAATATTGCACCAATCATAATTCTTTTTATTTTTCTAATTTAATTTAATTTAATTTAATTTTGTTATTTACTTATTCATTCATTCATTCATTTATTTATTTTTGAGACAGGGTCTCGCTTTGTAGTTCAGGCTGGCCCTGAGCTCACTATGTAGCCCAGGCAAGCCTTGAACTCAGCAATCCTCCTGCCTCTGCCTCCCGAGTGCTGGGATTACAGGCGTGAGCCACCACACCTGGCTCTTTTTAATTTTTTTGAGACGGTCTTGTTTTGTAGTTCAGGCTGGCCCTGAGCTCACTATGCAACCCAGGCTAGCCTAGAACTCAGCAATCCTCCTTACCTCTGCTTTCTAAGTGCTAGGATTACAGGCGTGAGCCACCACACCCAGCACTGTTTTTTGTGATGCTGGGGACCCAATGTGGAACCTTACTGTTGCAAGGCAGACACCAGAACCACTGAGCTAAATCTCCAGCCCCCAATTATAATTCTTTGTTACCTCAGACTCCACCAGTCAGAACCCCTGGTTACCATGTAGTCTGTTAAAACACTCTTATCATTGCATACTTCAGAACTGTTTAGATGAGTTATAATGAGGGTCTTGACAAATTCGAGTCCCTAGGAGGAGCTGTAGCTCTGGGGGGTGAGTCTTTTCTCAGTTATGTCTAGGTTAAATATGAGATTAACTAGTAGCTGGTTCCAGAAGGAGGTGGCTAGGCTGACGGGGTTAGAGAGAAAGCAGCGGGAAGGAACATCTGGAGGAGCCAGGCTGATAGCTTCTGAGGCAGAGAGGAGCTGACGTAGCTTCTTTTCCCTGCTTGGGCCTCTCCTAGGAACACAGGGGTGGAGATTTTGAGCCTGGAGCCTTATAGTGTTCGTGGAGCTTCCCAGTTAGTGGGCACCGTGGGGTGCAGGGACAGGCTGAGGGTCAGTTCAGGGCTGATGAATTGAGGGGACCCGGAGTGGGAGCTGCAGGAAGGTGCCTCCAGCCGCACCCCTCTGTTGGGCCGGCAGATGTGACCCTGGGTAAGTCACATCATTGGTGAGCCTATTTCCTCACTGTAGTTCGGAGAGGCTCAGTGCAGGGGCACTGTTCTTGTAGCCAGACTTGCCTGTTGAGCAGCCCCTTCTGGGTATGAGCTGTTTGTAGGAAGCACCATTGGCTGATGGTTTCTCCGCAGCACCTGGCTGGGTCATGGTCTGGCTGCTTGGTGGTGGGCACATCACAAGGCACATCGCTGCAGTCACTGCACTGGGTTTTTGTGAGAATTAGGGGTGTACAAGAAGTCTGTGTGTGACTAGTAAGATGCACTTAAACTTTGCCTAACCCTATTCTCCAGGAATACCCATCACCTGTCAATCTGTGGGACCACGTAGAGCCCATTTTACTCATTTTACCTGAGATGTGCTTTGGGTCCCAGCTTGATTTCTTGCTGTACCTGGTCTATTCCTGAGCCTTTCTGTCCTCTGTACATGGGAGTCATCTGGTTACCTTATTCATAGAAGAGTTTGATAAAATTCAGTGAGAAAATCCTAATTGTTTGTTTACCACATCATATAAAGATTTCAAGCCTCTGTGTGTGTATATGTGTGTGTATGTGTGCATGTAGGGGGGAGTACTAGGGCCTGAACCTAAGGCCTTGCTTATGCTAGGCAAACTCTTTGCCATAAGTTCCTTCCCCAGCCCTTTTTGTTTTTCATTTTCTGTTGGGTCTCTAGGTTGTCCTTACTGGCCTCAAACCTGTGATCCTCCTGTCTCAGCCAGAGTGCTGAGACAGGTGTATATGAGCCTTTAAAACTTTTTAAAAACACTTACTCCTGTTGGAGATTTCACTCAGTGGTTCCAGCGTCTGCCTTGCAAGCTCAGGGTCCTGAGTTCAATCTCTGGTAACCACATACCGCAGTGCTGGGCATGGTGGCTCACACCTATAATCCCAGCACTCGGGAGGCAGAGGCAGGAGGGTTGCTGTGAGTTCGAGGTTTGCCTGGGTTACATAGTGAGCTCAGAACCAGCCTGAACTATAATTCGAGACCATGTCTCAAAACAGAATATAACAAAACAAAACAGGGCTGGATATTTAGCTCGTTGTTCCAGCCCTGCCTCATAAACGTAAGGTCCCTGGTTGGATACCTGGTAACCACATAACAACAATATCGGGTGTGGTGATTGACGCCCACCAGCAATCAGTACCACATACCACAATGGGGGTATGATGGCTCATGCCTGTAATCCCAGCACGCGGGATGTAGAGGCAGTAGTAGGATTACTGAGTTCAAGGCTTGCCTGGGCTACAAAGTGAGCTCAGGGCCAGCCTGAACTGTCTCAAAACAAACAAACAAAACCAAAACAAAACACTTTCCTTTATCATTAGGTCTTCCAGATGGGCTGTCTCTCAGGATGGCCTTAGATGCAGGCCTCCTTTTGAGCTGCAGAGATCAGGTCTTTGGGCATCACCAGGAGAGTTGGAGAGAGGGGTTGCTCCTAGATAGGTTGTAGTTACAAGGTTGCTTCCTGTGATGCTTTTTCCTGTCCCCTCTTAGTCTCCAGTGATCCCTGTTGTTAGGCCAGCTGCTGCAGAGGAGTCCCCATTTCCCTTGGTTTCCCAGAGGAGGTATGGTCTGAGGGCCAACAGTGACAGCTCCTGCCTAATTTGTCCCTTTCCTCTTTTTGACACCATATTGTACCCGCTGTGGGGACAGGGGAACTGGGAGAAGGGAGGTATCTGGCCTGAAGTGGGGAAGTGGGACATCCAGCTGTCTAACTGTAAAACTATTCCATCCCTCCTCTGAGCCCTAAGACAAGCGCCACCTCCTCTGTGAAGTGTGTGAGGGGGTACCTGGGCCCCCTTCCCAGCACTGATATTCCCAGTTGTGCAAGTCTTGCACCCTGGTGGAGAGACTCAGGGAGGCCCTGGGTTGGTTGGGGCCCTGGGCCTTTGGACCCTCATGGAAGAGGGGCCTTGGCTTGATGAGGCGGGTGAGGGAGTGGGGGAGGTGGAGGATGATGGAGGGCTGTGTTGATTTGCCTCCAGGAGTGGCTGATGGGGCACCCAATCCCAGCTGGCCATCCTGTCTGTTGAAAGAGAAAATTGAGGCCTAAGAAGGGGCAAGAATATATCCAGGGTCCTACAGGGAGCTAGGGTGGGTGGATGGGGCAGGCTGGGTGGGGCAGGTCAGGCCAAGGCTGTTTCCGGATGTTACAGATGTGTCTCCTTCCTGGCCTGTTGTGCAGCTCTTTTCCCTGAGGAGAGGGACAGGGCCAAGTCACAGCAAAGGAGTCAGACCCTGGTGCTGCCTTGATCCTGCACTCCCCATCAATGGGATGAGAGCAACCAGAGGCTTTTCCCAAGTTCCCAGACCCAGGGCCCAAGTTCTCTTGGCTCAGGCCTGGAACAGGTCACCCAGGGAGGGCCCCTCAGGAAGAGGCCAGGGCTATGGCTTTGGGTGGGGCTGGCTGCTCTCTGCTGGGAGCTCAGCATCTGGAAGCCATCAGGCCAGGGGCGGGGGAAGTTGTGGGGAGGGCTGAAAAGGGGGGCATGCCTCCTCCAGGCCACACACAGGCCCACCCCTTGGGAACAGTGGCGTTGGGCCTACAGGCTTTGCTGCTGTCTTGCTTCTTGGCCCATAGCCTTGCCCGTTTCTCTGGCTGCTTCATCTCTCACCCCACTGCCTGCTGCACCCACAGTGTGCAATCCTGTTGGCCACAGCATGCCAGGGGCCTCAGTTCCTGGTGCAGAGCTGAAGTGCCCTTTAAGTAGCTAGGGTTGGGGGGGGCTGCCCCAGGGATTGTTGATTTATTACTGTCTTCTCTGTGGAGCTAGTAATATTTGCTTATCTTCTATGAGCTTTTGGTGGCGAGATAGGAGCCTGGGCTTGTGGCTGGAGACATGGCTGAGGTGATGGTCACAGACTAAGGACAAGTTCTCAGTCCTGGGGTGGCGAAGCCTGAGACTCTGGAGATAGTCTAGGTCACATCGAGGAGCTCAGAAGCATCTGAAGACAGGTGCTTCTGTCATACAAGGAACACCTGCAAAGCATACAGGGATTAGCCAGGTGGGCTGCTGGGCCTTCCCAGACCTTCTTAGACCTTACCTGGGCTGGCACCTGGTTTCTGGTTGGTGTACAAATCCTTGCATGCTTTTGATATTCAGACCTGGCTAGGAGCTTTGTTCTAGAGGAGATTCCTCCCTTCAGAGAGGAAGTCATTCTGTGAAGCCTGCCTTTCCCCGTAGCCGACTACTTAAGTCTGCCTGGACATTCCTCTGTCACCTTCGGGGGTGATCTGCCCAGGTGCTGTGTTCTGCTGGTCTGGCATCTTTTGCAGTAGGGGAGGGAACAGATTACATCTAGGGCGCTTTGGAGATGACTTATGAAGGTGAGCTGATTGGGGCAAGGCTCGGAGAGCATCTAGTCTTAGGTTCCTGTCTGTCCTGGCAGCCTTGCCAACATCCCACTGACCCCTGAGACCCAGCGGGACCAGGAGCGTCGGATTCGGCGGGAGATTGCCAACAGCAACGAGCGGAGGCGCATGCAGAGCATCAACGCAGGCTTCCAGTCCCTCAAGACCCTTATTCCCCACACAGATGGAGAGAAGCTCAGCAAGGTGGGTAGGGGTGGGAGTGTCCTGGAGGAGGTGCAGCGTATGGCAGGAGAAGGAAGAGAGGCTTGGGAAGTAGCACTAGCCTGACTTCGGGTCTCTCCTGCCCCCAGGCAGCCATTCTCCAGCAGACAGCAGAGTACATTTTCTCCCTGGAGCAGGAGAAGACCAGGCTCCTGCAGCAGAACACACAGCTCAAGCGCTTCATCCAGGTATCCTGGGAGGCATCTCCTCAGTGCCCTGCCCTTCTCACTCCCTGTCCTCAGCATGGCATGGGCTTAGCCCCTGACCTGGGAATGTATGACTGGCAGCCCCATCTTGTCTACTGACCAGCCTACTTGAAACATGCCTTCCTGGTTGGACCTCAGTTTTCCCCTTCATCAAATGGACCTGGGCAGCTGTCCTGGAAAGCCAGTCTTTTCTCCTTCCCTTCCCGGCACTTGGCCACTTTGTTGGATCTGCAGAATGGGATCCCCAGTCCAGGTTTACCTCTGTTGGGTAGCTTCGGGAGGCTGAGCTGGAGCCCCTGATCTCCATGGTGGTAGTAGTGGTACTTCCCATAACTTACCTGTCCCTTGGGGTCCCCAGGAGCTGAGTGGCTCATCTCCAAAGCGGCGGCGGGCAGAGGACAAGGATGAGGGCATTGGCTCGCCGGACATTTGGGAGGATGAGAAGGCTGAGGACCTGCGACGGGAGATGATTGAGTTGCGACAGCAGCTGGACAAGGAGCGCTCCGTGCGCATGATGCTGGAGGAGCAGGTGAGGGGCTCCTCTGCGGGCTGGGTGCAGGGTGCCATGGGGATGGAAGGGAGTTTCTGTGATCTCTGCTTCTTTTTGCCTCTGTGCTTTCCGTGTCCTTGTGGGTGAGAGGATTAGCCAAAGACTTTCACAGGTAATAAAATGCAACCAAAGGCTTCAGGTACAGCCCAGTGGCAGAGTGTGCGCTTAGCATGTAAGGCCTTGGGTTCAATTTCCAGCACACACTTAGAGCAATGGAGGTAGAGGCCAGGGAGCTGTGAGTTTAACCTGGTTCCCCATGGGTACGCCATGGCTTCTCCATGGAAACCAGTTAAGGCAAATAGGAGAGAAGAGTGTTTTAGTTAGAGGGAAGAACATAGAGACTTGGAGGTGGGAGGGAGGTCTAGGGGGCTCTGGTAAGCAATTTAGTCTCTGCCCAAGGGGTCGCTCATGCTAGGATTTTAGGTTTTGGGCACACTGCTGTGTCCTGGGGTTGCAGGTTTTGGTGAGTGGCCTGCTATGGGGCTGGCCCTGCCCCTGATCGCCAAGCTGTTCCACCCACAGGTGCGGTCCCTGGAGGCCCACATGTACCCGGAAAAGCTCAAAGTAATCGCACAGCAGGTGCAGCTGCAGCAGCAGCAGGAACAGGTGCGGCTGTTGCACCAGGAGAAACTGGAGCGGGAACAGCAGCACCTGCGGACCCAGGTGAGCAGGAGGCCTGGGAGGGACAGGCTCTAGCTGCCCTGGGGCTCTCAGGCTACAGAGGTGTCTGGACTGTTGTCAAGGCCACCTGGGGCCAACAGTTATTTCTTGAGCTGTTTCTGCCTGCAGGCATTTGTCCATGAGTTCATGCAATCCTCAAAACAGCACTTTAAAACCTGAGCTGTTAAATTTCTGTTTGACTGATAAGGAAATAGAGGCACAGAAAGGTCGAGCACAGATCCCAAGTGACCAGGGACAGGGATTTGAATCCTGGCTGTAAATCCAAGGGCCCATTCCTGTCTCTGTCTCTGTCTCTCACCTTCTCTTCTCCTCTTCCTTTCTATCCCTCCTTTTCTTCCTTTCCCCTTTTCTTCCTCTCTCCTTTCCTCCCTCTCTGCCATCCCTCTCTCTCCCCATGCTGTGATTGCACCTGGGACCTCATGCATGCCAGGCAAATACTCTACCACTGACTGACTTATACTTCCAATCCCAGAGCCTGTGGGGTTTGGCTGAGTATCTTCCAGCCTCAGCTCCAGAATGGCTGGGAGTATAGGTGTGTGCTATAGTGCCAGTATTCTATGTTCTATTTTTTTTTTTCTTTTTTTGAGATAAAGTCTTGCTCTGTAGTTCAGGCTGACCTTGAACTCACTAATTAGCCTAGGCTGGCCTTGAACTCACGTAGTCCTGCCTCAGCCTTCCAAGTGCTGGGACTATAGGTGTGGAATACTACCTCTGGCTCTCTTCTACCCTTTTTTTTTTTTTTTTTTGAGACAGGGTCTCCCTTTGTAGTTCAGGCTGGCCCTGAGCTCACTATGTATCCCAGGCAGGCCTGGAACTCAGCAAACCTCCTGCCTCTGCCTCCCAAGTGCTGGGATTACAGGCATGAGCCACCATGCTCAGCATTGTGGGGTGTGGTACTGATTGCTGGTGGGTGTGAGTCACTATGCCCAATATTTTATCATTGTATGTGGTTACAGGATTGAACCAGGGACCTTGTGCAGCCCACAGAACCACTGAACTAAATCTCTGGCCTATCTCTTCTACACCCTTAACCATTATTATTATTTGTGTTTTTTTTTTTTTTTTTTTTTTTGAGACAGGGTCTCCCTTTGTAGTTCAGGCTGGTCCTGAGCTCTCTATGTGGTCCAGACAAACCTTGAACTCAGCAGTCCCCTGCCTCTGCTTTCCAAGTGTTGGGATTACAGGTGTGAACCACCACACCCAGCACTGATATGTGGTACTGATTGCTGGTGGGCATGAGTCACCATACCTGATAATGTTGTGTGTGGTTACTGGGATTGAACTCAGGACATTGCTAGGCAGGTCCTAAATTTTCGGCCCTATTATTTGTTTTTTGAGGTAGGGCCTCACTTTGTAGTTCAGGCTATGTATCCCAGGCAGGCCTCCAACTTTTGGCAGTTTTCCTGCCTCAGTCTCCAGAATGCTGGTAATATTGGTGTATGCTACTATGCCCAGTTTACATTCTTTTTTTTTTTTTTTTTTTGCTTTTGAGACAGGGTCTCACTTTGTAGTTCAGGCTGGCCCTGAGCTCACTATGGTGCCCAGGCAAGCCGCCGCGAACTCAGCAATCCTTCTGTCTCTGCCTCCTGAGTGCTGGGATAATAGGCCTGGCACTGTGGTATGTGGTGCTGATTGCTGGTGGGCGTGAGTTACCACGCCCAGCATTGTATGTGGTTACTGGGATCGAACTCAGAATCTTGCCCTTGCTTGGCAGGCACCAGAACCACTGAGCTAAATCTCCAGCCCCCCAGTTTACATTCTTTTTTAGACAAGGTCTTGCTTTGTAGTTCAGGCTGCCCCTGAGCTCACTGTATAGCCCAGGCAAGCCTCGAACTCAGCAATCCTCCTGTCTCTGCCTCCCGAGTGCTGGGATTACAGGTGTGAGTCACCACGTTCAGCATTGTGGTGTGTGGTTACTGGGGATTGAACTGGGGACCTTGCGCTTGCAAGGCAGACACATCAGAGCCACAGAGCTAAATCCCCAGCCCCAGTTTACATTCTTAATTAGTACTGCATTAAATGTTGAACTGCTGCTTGGGAGTAGAAGTTGAGTGGACCATGGGATTTGGGAGGGCCAGTATCCCCTCCATAAGTTATTGTCCCTTCACTTCTAAGGGTGAGAGTAGGGTGATAAACTGGCTGGCCCTCTGTATTTATTAGTTTTCCAATACTATAACAAGTACCTGTGAAAGTCTACTTTTTTTTATTTGAACCTTTATTGGTACATTGTATATACACATCATAATCACACTCAATATTGGGAATTTGTACCATATATGACACAATTTAATTCTAATTTCTTTCCCGCATTTCCCTACCCATCCTACAACGCCCCACTCTCTATACACATAAGCTTTGTTTCCATTTTATTTATGTATTTATTTATTTATTTATTTTCAAGACGGGGTTTCACTTTGTAGTTCAGACTGGCCCTGAGCTCACTATGTAGCCCAGGCAAGCCTCGAACTCAGCAATCCTTCTGTCTCTGCCTTCTGAGTGCTGGGATGACAGACGTGAGCCACCATATCTGGTATATTTCCCTTTTTTTTATCACCATCACAGTTTTTCTTTCCCCTCGTTACTCCTCCACCCAATTTCCCTTTGAATATTTTCTATTTCACAATATCCATCATACATTCTAGAACTTATTTACGTCTTCAGTTTCTCACCTTGCGCTTTCAAGGCAGGTGTCAGAACTACTGAGCTAAATCTCTGGCCCTACCTAACCTGTTGTGCAGCAGGTTTAGTTTTTCTGTTTTAATATTTAGGTCTCTAATCCACTTTGGTTTTAGTTTACTACTGATTAATTTTTTGTAGTACTTGGGATTGAACCCAGAACCTTTGCACTGAGCTGCATTCGTGGCTCTCTTTATTTTACTTAGAGGTATGGTCTCACTGTTACTACATTGTCCAGGGACTTAAATATGCAGTCTTTCTGCTGCAGCCTCTGAGAATGCTGGAATTAGAGGTGTGCACCACCACATCCTGCTGAGATCATCTGCTCATTAAGAGAAAAGAATTATTTTAGCTCACGTTATTGGAGGTTCTAGTCTGATCAGTTGGCCTCATTCATTGCTTTGGGCCTATTGCAAGACAGCAGATCACAGCAAGAGCAAATGACAAAGTGAAACAGTTCACTTGGAAGACAGAAAGCCAAAGAGAGAAAGGTGCTTGGGGTGCTACTATCTCCCCTGATGGTACCCTCTCCCAAAGACCTTCCACTGGGGCCACCTCTTAAAGATTCTGTCACTCCCAGTGTGCCACACTGTAGATGGACCACTGGAGAAACCTGAATCTAAACTGTAGCAGACCCTGTGATCAAGGAGGTTGATGAGCTAGAAGAACCAGGGACAGAGAGCCTGAGGGTTTCTGTCTTACAGCTCCTGCCCCCTCCAGCCCCCACCCACCACCCCACGGTGATTGTGCCGGCGCCACCACCGCCACCACCTCCTTCCCACCACATCAATGTTGTCACCATGGGTCCCTCCTCTGTTATCAACTCTGTTTCTACATCCCGGCAAAATCTGGACACTATTGTGCAGGTACCGGGGCTCAGGGAGGGGTGTGGGGTGAACTGCTGCAGATGGGTTCTTTTTGGGGACCAGGTGATAAGGAGCGGAAGAGGAAAAGATGGAGCTTCAGTTGGAGGAGTGGTTGGAGCCTGGGGTTCTCTTTTTCCCTTTGTCTGTGGGGACACATAGCTGGGCAACAGAGCCTAAAGATAGCTATGTTCCTTTTTCCGCAAGGGGTTTGCTAGCAGGCTCTTTGGACTGCGAGTCCCCTGGTTAGAGCTTCTGTGGTCAGCTCTTTGTTTGGCCCAGAGTTTTCTCTCGCCTCCATTTCCCATAATTGAGGGTGAGTTAGAGGTGGCAGTGCCTAGCCTCCAATCAATTTTGTGGGCAACTTAAAAAGATTAATGGTAAATAATAAGCCAAAACAGAAAAAAAAAATCAATGCCCAGAACCTTAATTACACCTAAAGGAAGATGAATATTATAATTATTTTATTTTATTTTTTTTTGCTTTTTGAGACAGGGTCTCGCTTTGTAGTTCAGGCTGGCCCTGAGCTCACTATGGTGCCCAGGCAAGCCGCCGCGAACTCAGCAATCCTCCTGTCTCTGCCTCCCGAGTGCTGGGATGACAGGCGTGAGCCACCACGTCCGGCATTGTGGTATGCGGCGTTGATTGTTGGTGGGCGTGTCTCCACGCCCAGCATTATATGTGGT
>PVIC010056229.1:0-10999 GCA_004025085.1 Thryonomys swinderianus
TGAGGATGGCCCCTCACTTTCCTCGCTGTCACATTACCCTCAGCCTTGGTTTTAGAGTAAGTTGCCTTGACTTTGTGTTCCTAACCTCTAAGACTTGAGCTTCACCTCCAGTTTCTCTTCCCAGCACCAAGTGTTCATCTTGCTCCTGGAATAACTTGCTGCTTCCAAGTTGGATGCCTGACCTTTAGCCTTGGCTCACTTCTGTCCCCAACAAGGTTCCCTGAAGATCTATGGGGAGCTCAAATCCACTGGAGTTTCTGCCCCATGAACTGGATGAAATTGTTCACCTGTCCCAATGTGGAAGTCAGAGGCCCTATGTGGCTGCCTTCAGCACCCAGCTTCCTTATAGCCTTTGCTGATGATGTCACACTTTCCTCGGCTGCACTGAACTACTTTGTGTAGGTTCCCTTTCAGTTCATATAGTTTGGTGACTAATTTTGTGCAGACCTACAACAATCTTCATCGCTCCTGCTCTCTCCTCAAAGATGACCTCAGCCAGTGCCTTCCCAAGTGGTCTTTCCTTTCATTCATCCAGCCAAGGGTCCCAGGTGATCACCTTAGCTGGTGGTCCACACCCACAACGATAGGACCCATTTCCTGCTCACTAGGTGGGGTCTCTGAGTCTGGCTTTTTTGTCTTATGTCTCTAATGCTACACTCGGTCACTTGCTGAACATAGTGAGTGAGTGTGAGGGCACCTGTGCTGACAATGGTCAAGCAGAGGGAAAACACAGGTCCTCCACACCAACTGTGGACAGGAAACATGTAAGGTGCTTTCAAAGATACCTGTGCCCACAGCTCACTCCAGCTTGCTGAATCAGAGCCCAGGACAGAAGTGTGGATGCATAGACATTTAGGACTCCTTGAGTGAGGCTGTGCAGAGAGGTTGGGAAGCACCTGGGTGAGTTCTCCCAGGGCAAGGACATGGGCATGGCAAGCAGGATGATGGGGACAGGTGAAGGGCTGACACTCCCTATCCGTGAGTCTGTGAGAGGATACTGACCTCACGCTTGGCAGTGTCCTCAGAACATCCCGCACAGATTATAAAGGCTGCTTTGTTTTACTCTCGTGGAGCTTGGTGAACAGCGGGGCACCAGACTGTGGGTCACTCACAGACCTATTGTCTGGACAAAGGACCCCCCAGGTAGGCATGTACATTTGTTTAAAATACTGAAAGAGGAGAGTGGGAAGCAGAGGGAAGCAGTAGGAGGTAGGTGCCTCACACTCTCATGTCCTGTGTGAGGAAAAGAGGTCTCAATGAAAACACTCTGTGCTTCTCTAAGAATGTCCCTTTCATAGCACTCGAGCCGTTCTTCTTTCTGACATGGTGCACTCATGTCACTGTGGGAGCCACGGCTTTGTGTTCCTTTCTGACACTTGGGCCAGATGTAACAGAGCTGAACAAGGCATGGCACAGGCTCTGCACTGACTAGGAGAGGCCAGTTTGCAAGTACTATTATAAAGATTGTTAGTGTTTGTGGGGAGAAAAAATGCTTATACTTTTCTCACAAAGAGAAAGTTCCCTAAGAAAGGGAATGTTTTAAAAATTGATGTGAGAACAGTGAGCAAGAAACAGAAAAAGAGCGAGAGAAGAAATCCTTTTATAAATGATCGTCAAGTATTAGGAGAAAAATATCTTGGAATACTACAGTCGCCAAACTGATATTCAAACTCAGTCTGTTTCATTAAAAAAGTTTAATGAGTGGCAAAATAAATACACTTCCATTAAATATTAAATAAATTATTTACAACTTGAAAAAATACGTTTTTATCTCCACGCAATCTCTTTCTGTACAGAAATAAGACTTAGCATAAAAAGTGACAGAACCACCAAAAGTTTCCCTTCTCTTCATGAAAGGAGACCAGCTCATCATTTTCTCTGAGACAGGGCGATGACTCTGACCAGATATCCTGTGAGAACAGAACGTTAGTGATTAACTCAATTCCAACACAGTGTCAAGAAAACTTCAGAGAATCATCAGGAATCAGAATGTCTGCCCATTTATTTCTAGGATTTCTTATGAAAAAATGAGAAGAGCTTTAAAGAGACAAACTGTGCTAGTGGCTTCAATCCCTCTTTCATTTCTCCTTCGTTTATTTGCCTACCTAGATAGAAAACCATAGAAGCTCACACCAGTTGCGTAAAATGCTACTTTAAAAAACAAAAAAGCAACAACAATAAAAAATAGTTTTCCTAACCAAATCTACAGACTGGACAAAATTAAAAACAAAGATTAGGCAGCTTTGTGTTTTATGACCTATGGTTAATTTAAGATAATTAGTACCAAGGGCATAATAATAGCTGCTTCCAGTTAATAGGCAGCCACTGGGTGCCAGCACAGCATATCCCACAAGGGCACTCAATAACAACAATGAAATAATCTCCCCTTATTTCAGTTAGTGGTCTTCTGCAAGTTAAGCCAATATAGTTAAAAAAAAAAAAAGTGGTGTAATAAATCCTGAGTGTGGCATTAGTGTGAACAATGATCTGTTTCCTGAGTTAATAGATTATGTTTGTAACAGGCTCAGAAGAGAACATAGCACATACCCAACGCTAATGTTTGGGTTCTCTAAGTACCGGAACCATCAGAGCCTTCATTAAAAGAAATTCTCATCCAGTAGACTTTGTGAAGGACATAGGAGTATCCACATCTAACAAGCACTTCAACTTGCTAAAGCCAGAAGCAAGTGACTTAAGAAAGTGGCATCATCTTCCCTGAACATCTGAGGAAATGAAGCTTTATCTTCCACCCAGCTCAGAGTGTGTCCTGATTTCCTTTGCTCTCTCTTCCCCTGGAATTTCCCTTCATGAACTCCTAACTTTCCTCAACAACAAAATATCCTGCTTTGTAACTTCTTTCCTTCTATTTAAAACATGATCAACTCTCCCTTCTTTATTCATTTCTTTATTTAGTGCTGAGAATTGAACCCAAGGCCTTGTGCATGGTAAGGACATATTCTAGCACTGCGCTATATTTCCAACTCAACAGCTTTCTGTCTTAACAAAAAATAAAAATATATATTTCTTCCAAGTTGCTCTTAAGTGTCTACTCCTTACTACTTCTTGTCCCTAAAGGTCATCCAGCATACAGCATGTCCTTAATCACCTGTGGTGCCAGCACCCTCACCTTGGCAGACAGGGCAGGGTGTGAGCTCAACGGGGCCTTGCAACTATCTCTCCCAACACACTCCCTGCTCCATGGGTGACACTCAGTTCCCTTCACCTTGTATTCTGATTCTTTCATTTCTTTTCCTCTGTACTATATGTTAGTTCTTGAAGAACTAGTCCTATATCTCACCAACATCATGAATTAATGTACAGCCCATTCTCAACATCAAACACAGTCCCACACTCAAAGCATAATACTTTGGCCATTGTTCCTAGTGAGTTCATCGTTAAGAACACATTCTCCATCTTCTTAAGATGATCATGTCAAAGTTTGAATATTAGAGGATAAAATCTAAAGACATCTTTTAAAAGGCAAACCTGTATTATCCTGGGTTATGCCATGCCATGTGTGTTGCCATTTTCTTGTCGAAGTTTCTTCCGTTCTTCCTCTCCTTCATATTCCCTGAAGCATCTCTTTCGAAGCCTTGGAAGAACAAGATATTTTACAGTTAGTTCAATTCTCTTCACCTGTATGTTGATTGGGGTTTTCATGAGTACCAGAAGTTCCTTTATTGCTTTCTTACAGACAAGCACTGTACCTCACATGCAACCCAAGCCTAAACCCAGCTCTGAAATATTACTAATGTTGACTTTAAATAAAATATTTCCAGAGAAATGAGCTAGATTGTGTGTTCAAGATCAAAGTTTGAGAAGGCATGGAACATAAGAAGAACTGACTATGGCACAGTGTATCACAAAATAATTTAAATGATTAGAATTTTTAAAATGGCTTATAAAGCCACTTAGATTTTATTCATTTGTAATATGAACATTTTCCTTCTCATTATGTATTGCTACTTTTTTGGAAACTAAGTTTAAAAATCTCTTAGTGTTATGCAAGCAATCTGATCTTTAGTAGGTCCTCAATCAAGCTACTAAACGTTATTATTAAAATCTTATGAATTTCCTTATTTATAAAAAAAAGTGACAACTATGGCTTAGGGTTAGTTTTTTGTTTCACATGTGCAAGGAAAGAAGAAAGCTCACAGCTTTATTTAAAGAGTATCAACAGGATGATCTTGCCATGTTTCTCCAAAAGATTATTAAATTTTCTAAGATGAATAATAGAAGTTTAATTATTGCAGAACATCATCCATAACTAGCAATTTTTTCCTCTATCCTCTAATGTCAAATAATGGATTTTCTCTGAGTATCTTTCCTAAACACATTTGCATTATCAGGCTTCAAGAGCAAAAGACCAAAGTAAATTCTAAGGTACACAAAGCAAATTCAAGCTGCACATCAAATTTTATACACATGATAAAAGCTTTATGTGTCACTTTATCACTATCTGATCTGAATTTAAGATAGCGGTAAACAGTGTCAGAAGATAAACTCTTCTTTCCTGAAGTCAGTAGTTATGGATCATCTACACAATCCAGTTGTTAATTTACCAACACCTAAAATTAGAATAAGAGTCCATACTTTTCCCAAGCTCTGAGAGCTGGCACATGAGTCATCTGGGAGACACTCACACCTCCCCAGCTCCCTGTACACAGTGGCTGCTGTTTGGTGGACAATGTCATCCTGAGGCACCGATCCTGCCCACTGCCTGGTATGGCCCAGTTCCTGCCGTCACTGGGCAGGAGGTGGGTAAGTGGTATGCTGTTCCCAGCATAGGCAGAAACTGCCAATGTGCAACAGTCACAGAATTGTCCTTCCTTCCTACAGTATGTCATGAGAGGAAATATTTGGTTTTGCTTTTTAATAAGCTCCCATATTAATTATTTGATAATAACAAAATAGGCCCAAGCTACATGTAAGCACCATGCAATGATGTGACTAATTCAGAATGTTGCTTTGTAATATGAGCAGAGACAGTCTTGTCTTGGTTGCTGGTCTGAAATTCTCGGTGCTCACGAGTCCCAAAGCAGTGTGCTCGATGCTATGAACGTGTTGTGAATTAGCCCTTCCTTTTGGAAGGCTTGCTAGAGCTTAAAATATTTAAACATCGATAGCAGCACTTTGTGAGACTTGGGGAAAAAAATGGGTAGAGAAAAAAGAATAAAATAATACTGCCAATTTTTAAGTTCAAGAAGTTCTAGTTATGAGAGTTTTAAGTTTTAGTAATGACCAAGCAAAATAAATTTTGCCCACATTCTCTTCTGAGATCTAATGCCACCAAAAGAAGAATTCTGGTGAGATGTGACCGTAGAACGTGATAGAAGTACTAGGAAACACTGGCGTGTGTTCTTTGATATTCTTTTTGGGCCACACTTACTGGACTGTGATCACCACTGCAACGGCCGCAAGGCTCACAGCAGAGACGAAAGCGGCGATGGCTACCAGTGCGATTTTTGACAAGTCATGGCCAGCAATCCTGTGAGTCTTCATGGATTTTTCTCCACACCGTTCTCCAAAGTAATCCTGATCACATCTACAACAACCCATGCTTAAAAATTAAAATCACCATATATATATATTTTGTGCACTTCAGATTCACTTTCTAGTTCGAAAGCAGCCATTTCATTCCCACGGTAAACATAGGTCACACCAGACAGTTGCCTTCCAAAGTCTTGGAGAGAAGAGTTGCGTTCTAGCTGAAGAGCTGTTAGCGTGTGCCTGGGTTCGATACACCAAGAAGTCACACCTTGCTGTGTTCGGTGACCTACTGCTGTATTTAATGGCTTGTGACTCAGTTAATATCCTTCCTGTCATCTTGAGTGCTGATGCTTTTGAAAAACACGAAAGATTATGTGAAAAGTACTCTATTTTTTAAAAGGAAGTTTTAAAAGTACATAATTTGCAAATTGGTGATTTATACAGGGGTCTGCAAACTCCAGCTGCAGTTGAAATCTGGCCAATTGACCTTTCTTTTAGCTTACAACCTACATGCGAGGAACAATGTTTGCATTTTTAAATAGCCACATTTTAATTGATTCTAAAATGTTTACCACCCAATCCTTTAATGAAGCATTTGCTTGGATATATTGTAAAAATCAGTGGTTTTTCTGAAGCATAGGGCTTCCAGTACAATGTAGGAGACACAGAATTGTACAGAATTGCAAGAACTTACTGGCAGGTTACTCTATCCATGTTCTCCAAGTATTTGCACTCTCCGTGAATGCAGAAGTTTTGAAACTCTGCAGCACATGGATTTTTCTTCTTCTTGTTTCTTCTACTTTTTCCATTCTTACTTCCCTTTTTCTTTCTTTTGGGCTTAACAGACGTCCTCTCACCTTCTGTTTTGTTTTTCTTGGGTTTCACTACCTGTTCAACTGAAAAATGAAATCAAGAATTTTTGACGATTGTTACCATCGCCGGGAATGGGACTTGGAAGACATGAGGTGAGAAAGTCATGACAGGGTGAGCCCTGGAGGTGCCAAGTTTGCTGATCACGCAATGCACACCACTATATAGGTAGAAGAAAGCCGTACTGCGTGGCACTTAAAAACCTGGGTGCCTTTAGTGCTTTTATTTCCTTGTGCACATTTTTTTTTTTCGGTACTGGAGAGTGAACTTGGGCCCTTGTGCTTCCAAAATAGGCGTGGTACCACTTGAGCTAAGTCCCCGGCCCTCACATATTTTGAGTTGATTGTATAATTATCACCATTATTGTTGCTAATGGGAGTCACCTGTGAAAAAAATTCATTAAATGTTTTAAATATTTCTTAAATTTCTAATACCTCCTGAGTTCCTGGTAATGGTCATGCTTGTATGTACTGCTAGCCACATGAAATAGAAGAGGAAATTGAAATTCAATAAAGACAAGTAACTTGCCCCAGGACAAGCAGTGAGAAACGAGTGCCAGAATGGCAAAGCCTGTGATGTTTTTGGCTCTGTTGTGTTTGCTCTTGAAATCCTCAGTGATTACAATGGCCATAGCAGACGCTTGATTTTGTGCACCTGGACTGGAGCCTTGTCATCACCATCACGGTTGGGTATTGATGGGCAATATTTGAAAGAGGGTGGGGAAAAAAAGTGAAAATTGTATTTTAATCAATTTTTCAAACTCCCAGATTATAATTAATTATAATTAAATAATACCTCATTTCTGGGTGTAATCTACTTGAAAGTAGCTGTGCCATTTCATATCTGATGCGCCAGAAATTTATCTTAAATTATCAAATCTCTAGAAATGTGAGACTCTGGTTATGCAAGGTACGGCTTACCCGCACACCGGACTTTTAGAGGGGAGGTTTCCATCAGGGGCTGTACGTTTTGTTACACTAATCTCTTAATTGGTTTATATGATTCAGTATTTAGCAAACAGAGCCCAGCAAAGAGACAACACTATTAGTCATAAAGTCACCCGGCATCCATTTAATAGAGAACATCAGAATCGCAGTGAGGGTTAGCAAGGTCATCAAAGATAAAGCCCCCATGACTAAGGAAATGACATGTTTTGGGCAGGTTATTATCATATGATTAACAAAAGTCAAATTGTCATAATTGTAGTAAGTGGTGATGCAATTTTCACACTGAGACTTTCCCCTGATTGAAAACAAAAGCACAAGTTAGAAAAAGTCCTCTAAAAGAAACATTTTCCATGCATGCTACTGCCCTGTATCAGAATGATGACAAATCAGAGTTAAACATGAGGCACCACATGTGGGTGTCGTAATCAACATTGCATCCGTGGGCATTCAGATGAACAGCTTTTCAACAGAGCTCAGTCAACGGTCTCAGGCTGCTTCCTCACGTGTCACAGCTTTCAGTCTGTCACCCTGCCAAGTAATGTATTTGAACTCCTTAAATGTTAACAACTTAACCTCTTTAGAAGACTGGGTGCTGCACACCATGATGGCCTAATGCCATCCCTCTGCACACAGGAATTGTAAGTGGACCCTGTCCCCACAGATCCTAGCTCAGAAGCAATGAGAGGTATTCATGAAAGCTTTCCTGACTGCCCCGATGCCACCCACTGCCCCTGCAGTACCCACTGGCCCTATTCCTATGAAGAGCCTGACGGAGGAGGGACTGGATGCTGTGAGATGGCCTCTCCCTGCCTTGAGTACAGATGCCCCCAGCTCATTTAGCTCTGATTCTACCCAGCCTCATCTTCCTTCACACTCCAGAGCACTGTGTGCGTAGTGAGCCATCCTAACCCCTTTCATTAGTATGGATTTCATATTAAGCAGAGTCTTCGTAAAAGATCATTTTTTTAAAAAAGTGAAGGGGAGCCATGAATCACTACTTTGAAACTGACAAACAAGATTTGGGTTTAATGATACAGTAAATATACAGTCATAGTATAGTAAGTAATATAGTTAAGTAGTACAGTAAGATTTAGGTTGAGGCATGATTTTACTAATAAGTTTACGCACACCTCTCTTCCTATTTCTAGTAGACTTTACTCTTATTCTCAACACTTGTTCAATACCTACTATTTAAAAGCTCTGTCCTGTCCTGTCCTTCTCTTTCCTCTAGCTCCTTGGGTTAAAATGCAGCCATCTGCAGAAGGGTGGTGCTGTGTGTGGAGAGCGGACTCAAAGGCCAAGATGCGCACAGCGTCTCTGAAGGGAGGGTGTGGGGCGCAGCGGGGAGGCCACTGTGTCTGGGATCAGCTCCGCTTTGATCCTGCCTCAGCTGCATGTTACCCTTGTGACCTTGGCCGGCACAACCTTTTAGAGCTTCAGTGATTGAATCTGATGAACCGGAAGAACTCTTTTGACTTGACACAGTTGAGGGTCGAGTTAGACACAATGCCCCAGTTAGGGTGTGGGCTTACAGGCCACGCACAGCTCCTCTGACTCAGTTTACCTATGGGGGTGCAGTGTGTGACATAAGAAGCTCTCCAAGCCCCCCTTGGACCGACAGACTGCCTCCCAGTTCTGAGTCCCCTTGGCCTCGGCTCACCTCTGACGGAGTCATCCACGATGTACCCCGATGTCCCCAGCTCGGCGTCCTCCTCTTCTGAGTAGTCCTCCTCGGGCCCCGAGGACAGCTCCCGGGAAGAAGGCGTGGTGCTGGCAGGGGAGAGCGGCTCGCTGCTCCTCGCGGTGACCTCGAAGGCACTGTCACTGCGGCCCCCGGGCAGCCGCGGCCCCCCTTTCCCGGAGTCCGTGTCACTGAGGTCCAGCGCAGCGGCATAGCGGCCTGCAGGGAGGAGGGCGGGCAGGAGCTGAGCAGAGCCTCCCTCCCCCAGGCAGCCGCCGGCGGAACCGCTCGTCCTGACCCGGTGGCCGCTGCCCACTGCTGTCACTCGGGGCTGAGTCACCCGGGAAAGCCGGTTCGCACTTTGTCAGGAGGCAGCAGCAGCCCCGATGCCAGAGCTGCTCTGATCCAGGCTTCTTTCCACAGTCTCTGTTAGTTTCCGCCAGTCAGCACGCGGCCGAGTTAAGCCCGGACCGCTCAGCAGCCAGTGTCCAGCGTCCGGGTGCAGATGCCTCCCGTCTCCCACCTGGGCTCTGGGAAGGATGCTCAAGGGGCCCCGGCGACCGGCTTCCTTCCCCTTCGCGCCAGTATTTAAAGAGACATGTAGATAGAAGGGTAAAGCTCGTGTAAAAGGCTGCCCGAGAGAATGATCATCATTGCCCTTTCCCCTTCCTAGTGTTCCTCCTTAGAGAAGCGTGACCCTCAGGTAAGATTTTGTGCCCTGAGCTTGAAGACCTTGCATTTTTTTTTAAAGTCTCAATAAAAGGTAGCATCGGAGGGATCTGTTCGCCCCTGGCTGGGGCCCGGGGTGCCTAAGGTGGCAGCGCGGTTCCCAGAGGAGGACGGGGAGAGCCCGGGCAGGAGCTGGGGACGCCCCATGAGCACCCAGGAAGGCGCCGTCTGCTCCCCGGTCCCCTCCTCCCTCCTCCCGTCCCGCGGCGCTCACCTGAGCCGAGAACAAGCAGCGACAGCAGCAACGCGGGTGTCATGGGTCCCCGGTCCCTCCTTCCCGGTCCCTGGTGCCCTGTCCGGGAGGCGGCTGCGCAGGTCACCTCTCCACCGGCACCTGTGCTTTATAGAGAGGGACGGACGGGCCGGGAGGTCTGGGCGGGGCGGGCGGGGCAGGACGGGGCGGGCGGGGACCGCCCAGTGACGCGGGCGCCGCCCCCACTCCGAGCGGGGCGGGCGGCGGGAGGCCGGCCGAGGGGGCCGCTGAGACCCGGGGGGTGGACAAGGCACAAGAAGGGGTCCAGACGCGGGGCGGGAGGGCCGGGAGCCAGGGTCAGGTGTGGTGCGCACCCGCCCCGCCCGGGAGCGGCCTGGTCAGCATGCGCCGCCAACAGGTTCTGTCACAAATACAGACTTTTAAAAGACCCAGCGTGACTTAGCCAGGGTCAGCGGTCTTCGTCCATCAGATGCGGACAGAGTGACTGCTCGGGCGGCAGGGCTTCTGCCTCCGCAGAGCGGCTCCCTCCTCTCCTGCGAGGGGCGGAACATCCTTGCTTTTAACACTACTTTTGTTAGTCTACGTTGCATACCTGAGGACCACATGGGGGGGCACGTACCTCACACATCTCAATTCTTTTTCATCCCTTTTCTCTCTTCCCCTCCCTCCCCCTCTCGGTCCCTTTAACATTTCCTTGTTTTCCTATTATCTGTCTTTTCTTTTGCTTGTTAAATTAATTTCTCATGTGCTATATTTAAGCTTGTGTGTCTGATTTATTTCACTTAACATTATGGTCTCAAACTGCACCCATTTTACTACAAATGACTCGTTTGTCCTTCTCTATGACAGAGTAATGCTCCATTGTGTGTACATAACACATTTTCTTTATTCAGCCATTTGTTGATGGGTATTTAGGCGACTTCCAAACCATTGCCTTCCTTCCTTTCTTCCTCTTTCTTTCTCCCCTTCTTTCTTTCTCCCCTTCTTTCTTTCTCCCTTTCTTTCTTTCTTTCTTTCTTTCTTTCTTTCTTTCTTTCTTTCTTTCTTTCTTTCTTTCTTTCTTTCTTT
>PVIC010056230.1:0-11000 GCA_004025085.1 Thryonomys swinderianus
CAACCAACGATAAATGCTGGCGTGGCTGTGGGGAGAAAGGAACCCTTCTACACTGTTGGTGGGATTGCAGACTTGTGCAACCATTGTGGAGATCTGTGTGGAGATTTCTCAGAAAACTAGGACTACGGGTCCCATTTGACCCTGCTATACCCCTGCTAGGAATATACCCAAAAGAATTTAAAAACTCACATTGGAAAGAGAGATGTACACCCTTGTTCATAGCAGCTCAGTTCGTGATAGCTCAATCTTGGAAACAACCCAAATGTCCATCAATGGGAGAGTGGATAAAGAAGATGTGGTTTTTTTACAAAATGGAGTATTACTCTGCCAGAAGCACATTTTTTTAACTACTATTTTCAGATCATTACGATTCCACATGTAGTTGTAAAGGATAATGCAAACATGTCCCCCATACCCTTTCCTCAGATCCCCCCATGGTGAGTGACCGCTTACAAAATGATCACACAAAATGGCCTTGGCAAATTCAGGACCAGAGCAGTTCTTCCTGCCGGGATCTTTCAGACACCCCCTCCTCCCTCGTGACTCCCACCTTACCCCCAACAATCCCCTATCTCCTCCCCACATCAGTCACAGCGTCGCTTCGAGAATGTTGTACAAATGGATCCCCAGTCCTAAGCTTCTGAGACTCAGCTGCTTCCCACAGCATAATTCTCTAGAGATCACAACCAGCCTCTTTTGCATTAATATCTTTTTCTTTTTGTTGCCAAGAAGTATGTATGGATACACTATGGAGTATTTAACCACGCACTTGTTCAAGAACTTCTGTCTGGGTTGTTTTCAATAGTTTGAGGACAGAATGAATAAAAGATCCATATCACCTGTATATAAATTTAACATAAATGTTCACTTCTGGAACAACTTTGAGTTTTTTTAAAGGCACTGCCAACCTGTTTTCCAGAGCAATCACTGCACATCATCCCACTTTCCCATCTCATGAATGATCCAGTTTCTCCACATCCTCACTGACATCTGACTTCATTGCTATTTTTTAATTAACACTTATCTTTAACTTCAATTTCCATCCAAGAGCAATAGCAGGGAAAACCAGCAGGACAAATGATTGTTTCCACTCTAAGCACCAATGCTATAGAAAACTAATGCTAACCAGGAAAGAAGGACATGAAGCTGATTAGTCAGAGTCATCACCATAGCAGTTCCTATACAACCTTCATCTCCTTTGCCAAGCTGTCTGACAAAACTGACCAAGCTTAAAACACCTTGGTGCCCAGACTATTAAGCTGGGATGTTACCATTTTACTGCTGTGCTTCTGTGACTGTGCAAGGCCAGCTCTCTGTCACTAGAACCAGTACTGAAGATAAACTTAGGAAGAAGAAAGGTTTCTGTGATGAACTGCTATGGAAGCTCCAGTCCATCACACAGGGACCCTCGAGTTATGATGGGCCTCATGTACAACTTAGGTTACGACCAGAATTTTGGTTTTAATTTGTGACCAAAGTCTCAAATTATGACCCGAATATTGGTTGAGGCCTAGAGAGCCCACAGTAGGTCCCAGTGAGCTACAGACTCTCCCAAGCAGAGAAAGGACACTAGAGAGCCAGACTCTTGATGTTCTTATGGAAAGGGACTCTCCTTCCAAACAATAACCACCTTCCTCTTATCCTCCCTTTCTGGATGCCAAAGATGTCAACTTGAATGGTGAAATTGTTGTTTCTGGTAAACTGGGCACATTTCAAAACTGTTTGGTGAATACACTAGAAAAATTATTGGTGTTGCTGGTTAATAATGTATATTATATAACCCTTTTATTATGAAAAGATTAGTTAAAGGGTGCTTTGGGAGGTTTAGAACATATTATGAATATTTCCATTATTTCTTAAGAGAAAAATAGACTTGACTTACAAGCAACTTGAATTACAACCAGCCCTCATGAATGAATTCAGTATGTAAGCCAAGAGTCCGTTGTAGTTGGGCCTGTACTTTACGGTGGAACAAAGCCACTCATTTCCTGACCCAGGAGTGAGAAGGCTAAGGAAGGGGTCAGGGCTGCTCTCCCCTTTAAAGCCATTGCCCACATGACCTGACAACTTTCCTAGTCTCCACCTCCTAAAGGTTCCACCATCTCCCAAGAGCACCATGTTGGGACCAAGCATCTCACACATAGATATTTGAGGAACATGGAAGAACCAAATGATAGCAATGACTAAAGTTTTTTTCTGTCTTATGCTGCATATCAGAAAACCTTTGCTCTCACATGTGCCCAGAGACCTGCCCCAGTCCACTGTCTGTTCTTCCTAGCCGTGCTCTGCCACCTCACATCCCCAGCAGCATCCCAGAGTTTTCAGGGCCTGATACTGTCACACATTGCAAAGAGGCTGCTGCTGCTCCTGTTGGCTCTGAAGGTCAGCGTCAACACCAAGATTATTCTGATGTTCAGTGAGGATCTCACATGAGAAAAAAAATGCCAGACTGTCCTCAGACACTGCAGTCAGTTCTCAGGGACTCCAAAGATGGTCTTTTCTTGTTCCTGCTGCTGTCCTGCCCACAAAGCATAGGCCCCAGTCCACTGTGTGGACCACAACCACAAACTGGGTGAGGAGAGGAGAACAGAGTCCTTAGACAAGCCCATATACTACACCCAGAGCCCCCACTGCTGAGTCCCAACATCCCCAGCAGCTGGCCCCATCCCACTCTCCAGAAAAGTCTGCTGAGAACAGTACTGCAAGAGAAAGTCCAAACACCACCACGAGGGGAGGTCCACAAGGTCAAGCAAAGCTTCATTCCCCTCACAGTGAATGATGCCCTCTATTAGGGCCAGCCCCAGAGGAGTCTCTACTCCCAAAGACACCTCTAAAGCTGGAGCTCCCTGCTGAAGACTTACAGGTGGCCCCAGGTGTTGTAGACCTTTGCTTCCCAAATTCTGTGATGCTTATATAACCTTCTGACCATGTAAAAGTGTCTGTGTGTCTCTGTGTGTATGGTATATTAGAGGCAATTTGTAAATTTGTATGGTCTGTGTGGAATATGTTTGTGGTATATTGTGTAGGGTATTTGCATGTTGTATGTGTGTGGTGAATTGTAGGGTTATTTATGTGTGCTTCAAGTATATGGTGTATGGAGGGTGCATGTATGTAGCATGTATGTAGTATGTGTGCAATGTTGTGAAGGTATACTTTGGGGATGCATTGTGCTCTGTGTAATGTGTAAGGAGATAAATGGTATGTATTAGTGTGGTGTGATGAATATTTCCTGTGTGGTATGTATGATACGCTGTATATGATCAGATATGTGTGTGCATAGTGTGGTGTGTTTGCTGTGAATGGTGTACATATGGAATGAGGAAAATATACAGTGTGCATGTGTTGTGTGTGGTTTTTGTGTGCATTTACCATGATATTATCATTTGCATAGTGTTTGTGTGTGTGTGGTACAAGTATGCTGTGTAGTATGTGTGGTACTTATATGCTGTGCAGTGTGTGTATGTGCACTGTGGTACGGTTTGTGTATGCATGACCAAGTCTCTATGTGTGTGTGTGTGTGTAGTATATATCTGCTCTATGAAGTATGTAGTATTGTCTGCGTGTGGTGTGTAAGCTGTGTGGTACTTGTCATGTCTGAGTGGAGACACCATCGTAGTAGCATTTTAGGAGCAGCAAGCCTTCTCTCCACACCAGTGTCTGCAGCACTGGGCCGCTTAAGTTAAGGTCTTATCATCCTCACTCCTTTCATCCCCCTCCCTCTCAGAAATACATCCATCTTACCTCCTGCAGCAGCCATATTGGATTGGGCCCAGGAAGTCACATTATTCAGTCTTAGCCAATCAGATATCAGCACAGCATTCTTCAAATAGGAGCCAGAACAAGTAAGTCCTTTCTTTTATGGCTTGTATCTATCTAGATATCACCCCCCTCAAGCTTCATGTGGTCATAGGTGGGGCTTTTACAGATGTCATTGGATCTGGAGTGTATGATGCCAATATTAAGTATATATGATTATTAAATTACTACATATGATTACTATATATGATTACTACACTGATTGCTTTAGGATAATTCTGGGAATGAGGGTGACCTACCATAATAAGGGTGAGTGGCCTAGACAGAATACAGTGGGACATAAAGAAGCTGTTTTTGTCATTCATCATTTGCTTGTTGCTTGCTGTTATTGCTATGTTCTATTTGCCATTAACTGTTTCTCCTCTATCGTGCCCCTCTGCCAAGCCACCCTGCTTTGAACCAGCCAACTGTAGTCTGAAACCTCTATAAACTATGTCAAAATAAACCTTTTCTCCTTTAACTTTGGGTGTCAAGTATTTTGACTTAGAAATGAGGAATGTAATTAATACAGAATTTGATACTGAGAGTGGAAGTGTTGTTGTGGCTATCTACACCTGACCATGTGGATCACAAGCTTTTGCAACTGCCTTGTGGGAAAGAGTTTGGAAAGGTTTGGAGATGTTGGCTGAAGAAGGAGCCCTGGAACACTTTAAGTTGTACTTGATGGGAGATTGAATCTCCAACAAGCAGCTGTTGTAACCTCAAATCTGGTCCTGAAAGGAGGGAAGAGGCTCTAAGTTTCCTCTACAAGGTGATAGATAACTGAATTGTGAAGAATCAATTTGGAACTCATTGCAGCTGTTTCTTGTTTTTGTTTTTGTTTTGTTTTGTTTTTTGTTTTTTTGAGAGAGAGCATCTCACTTTGTAGTTCAGGCTGGCCCTGAGCTCACTATATAGCCCAGGCAAGCCTCAAACTCAGCAATCCTCCTGCCTCTGCCTCCCAAGTGCTGGGATTACAGGCCTGAGCCACCACACCTGGCACTGTGGTATGTGGTACTGATTGCTGGTGGGCGTGAGTTACCATACCCAGTATTGTTGTATGTGGTTACCTGGATAGAAACAGGGACCCTGCATTTGCTAGGCAGGCACCGGAACCACTGAGCTAAATCCCTGACCCTGCAGCTATTTTTAAAAAGACAAAGAAGGTCAAAGAGTAGCTTGTCCTGGCAGGAAACCCACTAGAGCTGAAAAAGTGAGTTTAGAAAACAAAATGAACAAAGGGAGCAATTTAATTACAGCTACTCCAAACTGAGATGGTAAGAACACTAATGAAGTAAGTACAGTGTAATTATATCTTCCTGGGGACTGGTTATACTTGGTAAAGTTTTTCATGGCAAGAATTGGTTTGGGCTTCTCGGAATTGGAGCCCTAGATTTTAAGAGGAAGAAAGAACCTCAAAAGAAAGACCCCCAGCTAAAAGCTAAAGAAGAAATTCCCACAAAATGGTGTGTCCTTGGGGGCACTAAGAGGCCATATCCCCAAGAACCCATCCTAAGTTGGAAACATTGCAAATTGAAAATGTATTTCCTACCAACATCACAGCCCAGCATCACAGGGCTTGTAGTGTCAGTTGTTTCTCTTCATGGTCTCATGGGTGGTTGGAACAGGGATTCCCCAACACCAAAGGAGAAGGCTGGATATCACTAGCCCAGGAAAGAATCTAAATTCAAGATCCGAAGTAGGGTTTCTACTGAATATGTGTCATTTGCACCACCCTGAAGCCAAAAACTCTTGAGTCAAACCATCTAAATCAGAGACCATCTGTAATTCCCTTATTTCATCTCAGGCCTTTAGGAAAATTGCTCAGGACATGAGTCTCACATTGCTGACACTTTAGGAGACCAAGCATGTGGAGCCACAGCTTCTGATAAGTCCCTGACTTGTGGACGCTCCCTTCCCAAGAGCTCTCAGACTCAATGAAGACCCCACTATGTGTGCCATGACATTAGGACCACTTCCTGGAGATACGTTTGCATCTAGCTGTGTATATCTTCCTTCTCTCTATGAGATAATAAGATCCCTGAAGGTGAAGTCACTGTGTGGAGTAGCCAAGGTGTCCAGTGTCTAGACAGTGTCCAACACCTGCCCTACATGTGATAAATATTTACTTTGAATGAATGAAAAAACTACATGGCTGAAGAGAGCCTAAGACAATCATCCAAGAAGCCACCCAGTGGCAGCCAGGATGGCAAGCCCTCAGACCTGGGTCCAGCTTGATCAGTGAACTCTCTCCATCCTTGTCACTGCCCTACAAGGCTACTCTTCCTGTCCTCCTTTATAGGTAGGGCCACTAAAGCACAGAGAGGTTTGGCAGCTTTTGCAAAGCTACAGTGAGTGAGCCAGGAGCAGGGTTTAAACCCAGGCCATCTAGGCCCAGAGGCCATGTTCTTACCCATGGGGGGTGGTCTTTATGGTAGGTTAAGGCACCTAAAGGTGTACTAATGTCTTGAGAGGAGCCCAGCTAGACAGCCAATGTCTGCTGAGGAATGGGAGGGAAGAGAATTACCCGGCATGCTGGGGAATGGAGCCTGCCATTTGCTCCAGAAAGTAGCAGAGGCAGGGGTCTGGGTGCCACTCAGTGCCTTTAAGGGTGACACCCAGATGCAGTTCACTCTTCTTCACTGTGGGGCTCTTAATACTGATCCTGAACTTCCAGGTACCAAAGCACATCTGCACAGCACTCACTCACTTGAATAACAACCTTGCAGTGCATTGTTCTCTTCTGTTCACACAGATGGAGATGCATTCATAGGGAAGTAACTAAGAGAGGAGGCCAAGACCATGGACCAAAAGCACTGGCTATATCTCCAGTGTCCCTGTTATGGTTTCTATCTAGATGTCCCCAAGAGCCTTAGGCACGCATAGGCAAGGCTTATGGAAGGTGGTTTGACTATGGGGGCCTAAACTTGATTGCTGTTAGAAGGTGGGTCACTGTGCGTGTGACCTGGAAAGGGTCATCTCCCCCCCCAGCAGCCCCCTTTACTCTCTTTGCTTCCTGTCTGCCATGCTGTGAGAAATTTTCTATTCCCCTTGTCCTGCCATCTTGCCTTTGAGCCAATCAACCATGGACTGAAACATGAGCCAAAACTTCACCTCCTTTAAATTATGGGCATCAGTTACTTTGCTCTATTGATGAGAAGAGTGATGAAGACAGGTTGAGACTGTGGCACTGTTGGGAAGTGACAGAATCTCCAGGATGAGGAGTCTAATTTGGTGTCCTGTCCTTGGACATGGTGTTGAGACCCTGACCCCTCTTCTCTGCCTTTGCTTCCCAGCCACCATGGAGTAAGCTTCCTTCACTATGCTCCCCACTGTGATGTTCTATGTCATCACAGGTCCACTGAAACCATGAGCCAAAATAAAGCTATCTTCCTTTGAAACTGAACTACCTCAAGCATTTCCTCACAGTGACAGAAAGTTGACCAACAGACTGGGTTGTGTGGCTCTAGTCCTGTACTGGGTGCCCAGAAAGGCATTTCCTTCCCCACTTCTGGACACGGTGACCTGTCTGTGTATACCAGGCTTCTGGGCCAGCCCAGCAGCCCTTCTTCCAGAGCTACTAGAAGGGGCCTGCTCTTTGTTACTTCCAGAAATCTTGCAGTCATTGGGGAAAGAGGTGGCTGGGAGTTCATTTGGCTTTGTTGTTGCAACCTTTTGATGCTGTCCTGATCTAAATGACAAAGAAAATGGGACTTTCCAACTAACTAGCTGGATTTCCATGGAAGGTTTCTTATCATGGACACAGAAATGTCTGGGTTTGTCTTTGATAGCAATTAGGAAGAGTACCATCTGCTGGTAACCAGGGCTGGGCATGTTGAAACCAGCCATGGTCCAGTCATGCTGGAAAGCAGTAATTACCTTCTCTACAGAGCCCTGCAGTGGAACCAGACACCACATAGGGCATGAACAAGGAGAACTGAGCCCCATTCAAATCCAGTTAGGGCCAAGCAACGCCGGATGGCGGTGGCATTGCCATGTCATCACCATGCTCGCTGCCAGTGTCAGGGACCTCGCTGTGAGGTTGGTCTAGATCTTGCTTGCTAGGACCTTGAGTGCAGCCAACTTGGGCTTAAGAGAATTTCACTTTCTCCCCTCAGAGAGAAATATATGTCTTCACTGACACATATTAGATTTCTGCTCAATAATTCCTGAATCCAATTCATTAAAGTTGAAACATAAAAGCAGAGATTTCCATGACTATTGTCACCTGGGGACACTGGCCTGAATCCAGCCTGTGCCCCATTATGAAGCCTAGAACAGCCAGGCGTGGCGGCTCACGCCTGTAATCCCAGCACTCGGGAGGCAGAGACAGGAGGATTGCTGAGTTCAAGGCTTGCCTGGACTACATAGTGAGCTCAGAGCCAGCCTGAACTACAAAGCGAGACCCTGTCTCAAAAAAAAAAAAAAAAGAAGCCTAGAACCCTGAGAAGGCATCTGTACTCCCACAGCCTTATACTCTGATGGTTATACCCAGTGACCAACACCAGGTCGATCTAGGGGTCCTCTCACTATGCCACAAGGGCTTTCCAGCTGTATGCCCAAGCAGGACACAGAGCATAGCTTTTTCCTGCCCTTGAAGCAAAGCAAAAGCCCCAGCATTTTCTGCATGAGCAGCAGATGTCCCCGAAGTCTACAGGATGTGGACCACAGAACAGCAAAGACCAGGATTTGGCTTTTAGTCAAACCACCAATGAATCACTAAAAACAGTATCCACTGGATTAAAAAAATCATTATTTCCTGCTCTGGAACAATATGAAATACAGAATACATCTTTATAAAACTTGCCAAGTGCGTAAATTACTCATCAGCCAAAGCTTTGACATGAAGGGGTAAACAGCCAAGTATTCAAAACCATTTCCAGAATGCAAATGACTTTTTTAAGACTCTATGCTGGAAGTTGTGCAGAGCTAGATTGATGATTTTGAAAACAAAAAGCTGGCCTATAAACTCAGGATGGCAGCTGAAGAGAAGCTGAGAAAAGAAGGCCTGAATTTTGAGCAGAGACCCAGTTCATGGCCAAAGGCAGGATGACCTCCACCTATACCACAAAACATCTCTCTTGGGTCACCTTCCCACCTTGGTTTTTCTCCTCTGACCTTTTTTTTTTTTTCTTTTTTTTTTTTTTTTTTTTTTTTTTTTTTTTTTTTTTTTTTTTTTTTGCCAGTGTTTTCTCCTTAGGAAATTTTACTAGCCAGAAATAAGGATCCATTCTGCCATGATTATGGTGCTGCAGGTAAGCAAATATTGTCTGAATTTGGCAGTCTTGCTCACAATGTGAAACAAAATGTTCCATTAAAATGTGGCAAAATCTCATACTTACTCAATCCTCATGGTGGAATCATGTCATCACTAATACAGAAATGTTCATGGATAAATAATAAAATTCTTGCTAATTCATTCACCCAACCAAGGATTTTTGTGTTTCTAACTCGGCATGAGTTGCACTTTGTTGTTAACTCAGTGTGCTCGGCCCGCCCAAGCCTGGCAGGAAAGGATGGCCAGAGAGTGGCTGTCCACCAAGGCTGAGCCTGGCAAAATGTCAATGGCCACCTTTCCCCAGGGTCTGAGGGTCTGGGGAAACAGCCACAGGGATCCCTCCAAGAGGCTCCCGCCTCTGGACATAGCAGGGCTAGACAACAGGACTGGGCAAGACAGAAGGACTAGACCAGGATGCCAATCCCTGGTCTAGCCCAGACATAGGTCTTGTTTCTCTAGCACAGAACTTAAGGCTCAGATGTTCAGCTTCTCATGAAAAAATCCAAGTCCTGGCCACACACTAGGTAACAACCAGAGCTGAGCTGAGCATCTGCTGCATGGGACAGGTCCTTCCTCCAAGTGCTGGATTCTCAGCTCTCCTAACAGGCCCTCTTAGGTCAGACCAGGTTGCCTGGGGCTTGCCACACTCGTGGACATCACCCTCCTGGCCCATGGCACCTGGGGTTATACCCCTGCCAGGACTTAACACTGCAGACCAAGGAATCTTGTAGGTTCTTATCCCAAAAGAGGAGGTGAAACTGTAATCACAGACTTCTAAAGTGACTTAGAAATACCATCGAAAGAGGATAGTGAGGCCCAGAGTCCTAATTGACCTGACCACTGACCTTGAGACTGAGTTGCTGCTGTCCAGCTCATAGGGGTCCTTGAAATCCTCCACTCCTGCTGCTGGCCCATCCTGACCTCAACTCTGGGCTGGCCTGTCACCTAGGACTTCCTGCTCTGACTCTGGCTTTTGCAGAGGAACTGGCCCCAAATCCCAACTTCCCATTTGGACCCAGGATCTAGTCCTTCATAGGAGGCCACCTTTAGTAAAATGTTACTTTTTTCATTCACTCCATCCCCAGTAAGCTATATGATTTTTTGGTAGGTAGTTCACTCTGTGCTGCTACTGTTGATACTGTTCAACTGTTAGTAGTGGTGGACTTGTTGCAGTTAGTGGCTATTTACTGTAGGTCAATATTTCTTTTGTCTTAGAGTTTAGACTATAAGTGTAGATCTCTTTTTTATGCTTGAAGGGGTACTTTGCTGATGCTTGTGGTATGTCAATATCCAGCTTGTCTTTGACATTACTGTTTCTGACTTCACTGCTGTTGTCAGGAGGCATTATTGCTATTAATCAGTTATCCCAGTATCTGGATTGCATTTGAGTCATTAAGAGTATTGTGGCTTGGGCCAGAGGGTTAGCTCAGTGGTTCCAGCGCCTGCCTCGCAAGCGCAAGGTCCTGAGTTCGATCCCTGGTAACCACATATAATGCTGGGCGTGGAGACACGCCCACCAACAATCAACACCGCATACCAGAATGCCGGACGTGGTGGTTCATGCCTGTAATCCCAGCACTCGGGAGGCAGAGACGGGAGGATTGCTGAGTTCGCGGCGGCTTGCCTGGGCACCATAGTGAGCTCAGGGCCAGCCTGAACTACAAGGCGAGAACCTGTCTCAGAAAGCAAAAAAAAAAAAAAAGAGTATTGTGGCCTGTTCCCAGAGAACTCAGTGCCATGCCAAACAGACTGCAGCCACCTAAATAAACAGAGGTGGCCTGATCTTGGAATGGAGGCAAAGACCTGTAGTTAGCCATGCCCTGAGTATATCACCAAACACAGACACTGAGAAGCAGCTCTCCATCCTATTAACAGTCTTTCACTGTAATCAACCCACAAACCTCAACACACACACACACACACACAC
>PVIC010056231.1:0-11021 GCA_004025085.1 Thryonomys swinderianus
TGAGGGGAAGGAATAAATATGATACAGAAAGAAAATAAAAGAGCATGTATAAAGGGGGAGGAGGGGGGAGTGGGTAGGGATATGGGTAAAAATGAGAATTAACTTGTGGCATATACTGGTACAAATTTCCCAATGTTATATGTGATTTTGAGATGTATATAAATTGTACCAATAAAGAATTCAATTAAAAAAAAGAAAATAAGTTAGGATGTGCAATAATAACTGCTTACCACTAGATGGCACTGTGCATATTTACTAAGTAGTTTTCAAGCTTTAATCGTGCACCACAGGGCACCTGTTCCGCTACTGGCGCAAGAGGAAGTGGAGCTGTCTATCTATGCTACAGCATATATTGAATATTAACGTACTAGGTAAGGCAACAGCTTGCATAATCCAATTCTTTAGTTAACACTAACCACATAAAGAACAGACCCCCCCCCCCCCCCTTTTTGAGACAGGGTCTCGCTTTGTAGTTCAGGCTGGCCCTGAGCTCACTATGTAGCCCAGGCAAGCCTCAAATTCAGCAGTCCTCCTGCTTCTGCCTCCCTGAGTGCCAGGTTTACAGGCGTGAGCCACCACACCGCTACTGTTGTATGTGGTTACCAGGGATTGAACCAGGGATCTTGTGCTTGGTAGACTGGCGCCAGAACCACTGAGCTAAATCCCCCACCTGACTTCATGTAATCTTAAAAGTAATGCTATCAGTGTGGATTCCAGCTACTATTCATGGCAATTCTATCTTACAAATAAATACAAACAGACAAATCTTCAATGGTTTGCCATACAGCCTGGCGATACCAGGTAGAAAAGTCTAGATAAGAAGACAGAGGGAGCCGGTTGCTGCGGCAGAGAAGAGGGCTGATATTGTGATGTTTCCTATCTGTTTGCTGATGTTGCATACTAATTATCCTAATAGCATGGAGTAACTGAAATAATCTTAAACTCTGGGTCCAAGGTTAGAGACAGATTAAATCCAAGTTTCCCTGGGAAAATGCTAAAGTGATAGGCGCTCAACAAGTGAAAGCCTTTAGTATTAAAATACTTAAACATCCTCTGATCTAAAACTATTCCATGCTTTTACTAATTTATAAGCTATAAAACCCAGTTTGCACCTGCACAAAAATGACTGATTTCATACTTAATAAGAAGAAGCAGAATTGGGGAGAGAGAGTACAGAACGAATATGGATATCAAAAGAGAGCTTTACGATTTAGACCATTTTATGATTTAGTTCAAGGCCAGCCTTTCCTGGGCATTATTCCAGAACCTGAAGGTTCAGTTATTGAATCCAAATATAGTGTCTTTTTTTCTGAAGCTTTCTCAGGTCCCTTCAAAATCCTCAGGTGTGACTTCTACCATCTCCTGATTCCAAAACTGAAGAGAGTGGGAAATGTGTTTGATAAAACTTTGCAGGTGATTCCGACGATCAGTGATTCACAAACCTTTGGAAGGTTTCTGAAGGATTCGCAGCTGGCGAGTGTCAGCAGTCAGCTCTCTTACAGTACTTTTATTTCCAGCGGTTTAGCGTAGTGGTGCTTGACCTCGGCCGCACGCTGGCACGGGCTGCAGTGAGAACTGGGCCCCGGAGTGTGCGGCCCTCTCGGGCCGACACCTCCTCCGGGGAGGCGAAGGCCAAGAGAACCGGAAGCAGCCTGCGCACGTCTTCACGCGAGAACAGAAGGAACACTGCTCGCACGTCTTCACGCGAGAACAGAAGGAACACTGCGCGGAGTCAGTTGTCCCCGTCCCTTGGCCTCACGCGAGCCTGGTGTGTCCTAACAGGGGGGAGATATGCTGCAAGAAGCTACGGTTCTCAGTTAACTTGTGCAATTTAAAGCGATTTACATATTCACATGTGCACACCTCTGATTTGGGAGCGCCTCAGGTTTCCATCTATGGGAAGGCCACCCAGTGCATTATGATAACTTTCTTATTAGGGGTGAAAGGGATTTGCAGTTATGCTGGGCACGAATAAAACTGGCCCGTGTGTCACTGGGAATAGAGTCAGCATATAGACACGAAATGTGTGTGCGTGCGTGTGTGCGCGCATGCAGGCTGAGTCATGCACGGGCTCCCCGTCCCTCAGCAAGGCCCGTGTGGAAGAGCCGGTGACTGGTGTCGCAGGCTCTGTCGATCTGTTTGCCCTTCCGCGAGGCAGGCGGGGGGGGGGGGGGGGGCGGCCCGCTGCTGAGCCCCGCCCCATCCCCCGCCAGCAGCTACAGGTTGCTCTTCCCTCAGTGTGAGCTGCCCGATTGTTCAGTATTTTTCCCACTTCAATTTGCCATGGTAACCGTCCTCTTCAGAGGATGAGAACCGGGAGATCGTTTTGACTTGTTTACAGGCTGGGTTTGAAGTGCTAAACTGTGCTCTTTCATATAGCAGATTCTCCAAATATTTTTGTGAACCTCCTGAAAAGGTAATTATGGAGATGGATTCTCTTAGTTATCAACGTTTTGATGACCTGGGAACTAAAAGATGAGGAGGCGTGTAAGTATTTTCTTTTTCCTGTGACAACTCTCAGTGGAAAGTTCCATGCAGTATTTCAGTTGACAAGCGGACTGTAAGTAAGCATGTAGGAGATAGGCTAGTCCCTGAAGTTACAGTAGACACAGGAAGCCAAAAAGAAAGGGAAGGAAGCACATACAAGCATGGATTGTTTTCTTTCATTTCTGTTTAAAATATGAATAAAAATAAAACTTATGTAGTCAAAGTACCCAACAAGATGATTTGATATTCATGGTAATCAATACATAATGCATATACTTCCCTGTTTTATAGAGAAAATGGGCTTAGAAATGGCAGACTGAAAGTGAAGCATATCTTCATTTACCCGATGAAGTAATAATTAGTCCTTTCTCGGATTTCAGGTGTCCGGGGAAAATGTACACGGGAAACAGTAAACTGCAAAGCACTCACTACATAAACTTTTGGCATTAGGGTTATTTTTGAGAGAAAACAGAGAAGCATTAAAATGCATCTCTCCATATTTTTCCAATTCTTTGGTCTACCTGGCCAGATAAAAAGATATTTGTACTACAAGATTTCTTCTATAACTTCAGGTTTGTTTTTCTCTGAGCGGGTGAAATGGTGTTATAAATCCACGAGAAAGCGTTATCACAGTGATCACTAGTTTAGTTCAATTTCAGGCCAAATACTAACCTTGAAATTTAAAGAGCTCCAGTTCATGAGAAAAAAACAGAATTATTTCAACTTATTATACATCTATTTCATAAAGAGGTGGCAGCACATGGGAAAAGACCGCCATCCGTTTGTGTGTACAAGCTGGAAAAAAGTGCAAGAAATGAGACTGCATAATAGTTTCAAAAGAAATGAAATCCAACCAGTAAAATACATCTAGGATGCATTATGGGTGATGATGTGGGTGACTGAACAAAGATAAGAGTTTGACCATAAACAAGACTGCAATTTCCATGGGGAAAGATACGCTCAGATGACTGAACTGAAGATAAGCAGGAAGCTACCAAAAGTCTCCAGCACGGTACTTGTAAGTGTTAGAGGAGCTCTGAATACAGGGAGGCCTTGACCTTGGGCAGCTCTGGGGCAGGAGGTGAGGCTCTAGATCTCTGGTTGATGCCAAAAGCCCAGAGACAAGCACACAGCTGGAGATGAGGGGGAGGAGGCTGCTGGGAGAGAAGCAGCTGGTGGGTGGCCAGTGGCACCGGGCAGTGAAGGAGAAAGTGTGGTTAGAGCTGGCATTGCTGACTGGGCCCGAGGAGTCTGGGTTGGAGCTGGAAAGCGGGGTCCACAACTAAGGGATGGTTTCCATGGCCTGTTTTGTCACACTGTGCTTATTTTTCACTGAGCATATATCTCTATTTTTAAATTTATGTATGTTTGTTTTTCTGTTTTACGGAGAATTTGCATTTCATAAATTTTAACGATTGGCTTCATTTTTAGAAATTCATGGATCCTAGTTTCGATTCCACCCAGAGCTGACCGGTGTGCTGGTGAAAGCCAGGGCTGTTCTTCCAAACAGTGACTGAATCTCAGACCGCGGTATTTGACCCCACAGGTCTTGGATGTGGGCGGAAATCCACACATTTAAGCAACACTTTAGGAGAATTTGATGGACAGTAAAGTGTGGGAATCGCTTCTATGGAGCATAATTTAAAGAATGGCTCTAGATGTGAGGAAGAAAGAGCAGGAAATTGATGCTCATTTGATGGAGGGGAATTGAATTAAAACTTATCTCTCAAACCCTGAGAATATAGGCCAAGAAAAATCAGGTGCAAATTAGCCAGTAGTTAAGATTTTTCTCAAAAATAACTTGTTTTTATATCCGTATTCAGGCTTTAAATAGCATTTAAAAACCTACTGTGGCGGGGGAAGAACTAGTTAAATTGTTTCACCTGGTTCAGCAAATATACTTTCATTTGATCATGTTACGGTGCAAGGATTTAGCCATGGCTCCCATGAACTGAATGCTGAGCTCAGAAATAAAATAATAGTGAAAGTACAGCTTTTAGATTTTAACTAGTAGTCATATATAGTCACATTTGTAAAATGTGGGCACAAACAAGTCCTGAATAGCTCACCAAATTTTTTTATGCTTCCAATCACAACTTACTCCTCACTTGCCAAGGATGCTTTCATCATTAAAGCAGTTAGTTCTCTGCTAAGAATCCTTGGAGAGCAGCATCTTATCTTACGAAGATAACATTTCTCTTTAATTTCCTGGTTGGGGTGATGTAATAAAGCTTCCAGAAGAGGTCTACATCATACTTTTGGTATAAAATTGAATTGAATATCACACCAGTCCTCAAAGGGCCTGGCAGGGCAACTACTGCCTATTAGGAAAAAATATTCAGTGTTCCTTAAATCGTGTTTGTAGACCAGCATTATTCTTCAAAATGAGGTATAATAATTGTTGGTCCAATAGCTGTCATACTATAAATTAAGTTTAATAAATTTAACTTAACCAAGTATTTGTTAAACTTCTTATTTTCAAAGTATTGCCCCAAAGATTGTACAAATGAGAAGATGAATGAACAGAAAGATGTGAATAATAGCTCATGTTTCCTTGCCAGTGTTTAATTTTGAACAGTGTGTTTAATAACTTTAGAAATAAAAGGATCTACCACGTATCTTACCTCCCTCGTGGCAGAGGCTTTCAGACTTCACTGGATGATGTTGTACAGGACTTTACCGAACCATGGCCTTACCACTCCCCTATTCTAGTGCCCTAGTGTGGCCATTTTCTGCTTTCTGTTTGGAAGCTCGACACCTATTATCTCCAGCATCAATTCCATTTTCTGTACCCTATGAATATTACGAGGCTCAGCTCTGACAAGGCCATTTCCACCACCCGTTGAGTGATACTCACAGTGCTAAGGATGAAAACCAGTGTCTCGCTCCAGCGTCCTCGTCTCCAGCCTCACCTCTCATTATCTCTAGCTCAGTGGCTCAGGGCTGGCAAGGCTCTGGCCCATGTGGCGCAGTGAGCTCTCTGTTATTGTGAGAAGCTGTTCAAGGACCGCTGTCACTGCCTAGCTTCCTCCAAGAGTCCTCTTCCGTAGTTCTACTGGATATCTTGGCTTCAGAATCTGGTTTTGGTCTTCTGATATGCTATGCTGAGTTTGCTTCCTCTGCCAGGAGAAGCCTGTGACCCACTGTCCTTCGAAGGCGCATACATGCACCATGCCCCCAGGAAGCCCATTCTGTGCCCAAAGGCAAATGCTCTCCCCTTTTTTCCCCTCCCAGGGACCTTCACATATCTATTGCAACATTTATTGTAATCTTTATCTTTCACAGTAATTAAAATGCACCGTTTTTCCTTCAGTGTTTAAGGTCAGCTCAGAACTGGTCTTTAGGGGACAGAAGAGACCCTGAATTGTGAGTCATGCATGTGTACGGGGAAGAAGGGTCTGTGGCTTTCACCAGATTCCCCAAAAGACTCTTGGGGACTAAGTGTAAGAACCAGATCTGTATGATATACATTTTGAAGACACAGACTATGTCCTTGATCGTGTTCCCAATTCACACAGCTCCTTGCATGACACCTTGTTCAAGTTGGGTGCTTAAGCTGCTTGGTGAAGGGAGCAGAGCACCAGCTGCAAGCTGGCACAGTGTATCACAATAGAAGCCTCCCCTGAACTAGGCAGAAGAAGGCTCCATGATCCACTCATTGTGTATAGTTTTACACTTTACTTCATAATCTATGTACTATATACTGTGGGCTTAACCAGATGATCAAAGTCCTAGATGCTGGAGGCCTCATTTTGAAAGAAAGAGCATCCACAGGATTGGCAATCACAAGGAACTGCTGCCTGCTTTTCCCTTATTGCTTTCATCTCACAGACCCTGTGTCACGGGCCCATCTGGCCAATATGAGCACAATTGACAAAGTCCCAATGGACACTGGAAATAGCAAGCAGCAACTGGATGTGAAGTGGTCCTTTTCTGCACTCATGTTATACCATGTCAATGTATAATTAATTTTCTGAAAGGAAATAATGGACAGATAGTAGAAAATGTATTTCATTCACCAATGCAGAAGTAGGTTTGGCTTAGTTTTCTGTGTACAGAACACTGCTTGGGGAATGGGCCCAGCAATTGGGCTAAAGAGAACTGTAGGTGGTTAATCACAGGTTCAGGTGATTATATATGTGTGTAATCCATGTGTGCTCTGGCATCTCGGCTGTTCCCAGAGCTCAGCTATCCTGACCTGTACCACTATAAACACGGGTGTGCATGTATGAGTTTACTATTTCAAATGTTCTTTCCACAATGACATTATGAGAATGTGAAGTGGTGCACATTAGCCTGTTTTAATAATTTAACCATGCATATGTATATTGTAATTTCACATTTTCCTCCATAAAGATTCTGGCCAATTAAAAGTAAAATAAAAAATTAAAAGATGCCAATGGAAAATAATGATGAGGAAGCCTTGAGTGGTGACATCATTATCTGAGGTGGGTGACGTTTTGGGTTCATCTTAGGTACTTTTTCTACCCACTCTCTGCCCACTTCTTTCTCCAGCCTGTGCAGATGCAACTTGAACCACACAGAGTTTGACCAGCTCAGTGCATCTCCAAGCTGAGCACAACTGGCCTCAAGACTTTACTACAGACTGCTGATGGCTCGTCATCAACAACTGGACCCTCCGCAGCTGGCACCCAGCAATGAACATGTGTGTGTGTGTGTGTGTGTGTGTGTGTAGGGGAGTGAGTCCTGCAAGCCATCCTTGATCAGTGCAGACAGAATGGATGGGTTAGAACCTCTTTGTTCTGAGGGGTGCACTTGACAAGGTTGCTTCGAAGTTCCTGCCCTGTCTAATTAGTTCATTGCATGTTCCAGTTCTACTCTGAGGTTCACCCTCCCAATGACCTGCCTTCTTGTGATGTATGGAGTCTGTTTTCTGCGGAGATAAAGTCACTGATTTTCATCATACCTCTTGTACTCCTGGCAGAGCACTAATAAATAAGAGAAAAATGACTATTATGATTATGACAGAGCAGATGCTAATTCTGTTTGGGTACATACATTTTCTTCCACTTATCCTCCTCCAGGGTATATTACTCTTTTAAAGAAGTTTAATTTGAGGAATAAAATGCATCAAACTTAAGCTAATGTCAATGTATATTTTATTTGAAGAAAATAAGCTACTGAGGGCTGTACCATTACTGGTATTTGTAGCATCAAGGTTGAGTGTCCACAGCCCTGCTTGACAGAAACTGTTGGAGATCAGCTCTGTTTATCATGACAAGTGGTGAATATTTGGAAGTTAGAAGTTGGATCTTCAATGAGATGATTTTATATTATATTTATCCAAGGGAAGTCACTCTTTCACTGTGATTTCCTACATGGAATAAATAAAACTAACTTTATATTTCCTAGCAGATAAGTAGGTAATATAAGCGTGTTAGTCCAACACCATGAATGGTTTAAAAATAGCAGCAATTTAAAAAAAAAATTTAAAAATATTTTGTGGGGCATGGTGGCTCACGCCTGTAATCCCAGCACTCGGGAGGCAGAGACAGGAGGACTGCTGAGTTCGAGGCTTGCCTGGGCTACATAGTGAGCTCAGGGCCAGCCTGAACTACAAAGCGAGACTCTGTCTCAAAAAAAAAAAAAAATTAAAAATAGCAGCAATTTATTTCACTATTTATAGATATACTCGATTATTGCATATAGTTTTTCTTTTAGTAAATGAGTTATCTCAGGTTGTTTCTAGGATGGATTATTAGTTTATGGCCCAAAGCTTTTATAACAAAGTTTTAGAGTATGTCCACTGTTGGATAGTCTCAAAATCTAGATCTATAATCAGTAGAACACATTCATCAGACTTCAAATGTGAGGTTACTCTATTAACAGATGTATACAGTAAGGAATATAATTAAGCAGGATAACCTAAATAACTGGGGTAAGATCAGACTGCATTTTTCTTTTGCTCTTCCAGTTAAATTTGTTCTCTTTTTTTTTTTTTTTTTTTTTTTTTTTTTTTTTTTTTTTTTTTTTTTTTTTTTTTTTTTTTTTTTTTTTTTTTTTTTTTTTTGAGACAGGGTCTCGCTTTGTAGTTCAGGCTAGCCCTGCACTCACTATGTAGCCCAGGCAAGCCGCGCGAACTCAGCAATCCTCCTGTCTCTGCCTCCCGAGTGCTGGGATGACAGGCGTGAGCCACCACGCCGGGCACTGTGGTATGTGGTATTGATGGCTGGTGGGCGTGAGTCACCACGCCCAGCATTGTATGTGGTTACCAGGATTGAACTCAGGACCTTGCGCTTGCGAGGCAGGCGCTGGAACCACTGAGTTAAATCTCTGGCCCCCGAATTTGTTCTCTTTTACATGCAAATGATATTTTCCAGAACCCATGCTATGGCTGACAGACACCTAAGAGTTTCTGCAATGCTTGGCTGTTCTTTGGAGGAAAGGAACCTTACAAAGGAAGAGAGGGAGAAACTCTCATCAGCCATTCCAGACCTTCTGCTTGCTTGTTACTGCTGAACAGTTTGAAAAAAATGCTCATATAAATGATATGGATCATAGAAGAAGAGATTTTGGAGAGGAGCTGGCAATATAAGTAATAAAAAAATGTTAAGTAAAAGGTGAATACAGGCCAGAGAAAACACTAGATAATTTGTCCAATAGCTATCTTTAGAATAGAAACAATTATATATTTCAGTTTTTTATATTACCCTATATTTATATTTTCCCTTTCAGCAGTACTGTAGTTGGAACACAGGAGTTTTGCGCTGAGAAATACACCTCCCCCAAATCTTTTGAAATTGTTTTGAGATAAGTTTTTGCTAAATTCTTACACTGCCCAGACTGAGTTTGAATTTGTAATTCTGCCTTACCCTTTCACAGTGCAGGTATTATGAACCATCATGTCAGACTCATATAGGATTTCTTTTTTTTTGAGGCAGGGTCTCGCTTTATAGTTCAGGCTGGCCCTGAGCTCACTATGTAGCCTTGAACTCAGTAATCCTCCTGCCTCTGCCTTTCGAGTGCTGGGATTATAGGTGTGAGTCACCACACCTGGTATTGTGGTATGTGGTATTGATTGCTGGTGGGCATGAATCACCATGCCTGGTATTGTTGTATTGTGGTTATGGGGGATGGAACTCAGGACCCTGTCCATGCTAGGTGGGTGCCAGAACCACTGAACTAAATCTCTGGTCCTCATATAGGATTTCTTATGATTAGCTACAAGATCCTTAAAGTGAAGTTCTGAGTTTGAATCACCTCCATATTCCTCCACGTTGTTGGTAAGATGTCATGGATGACATAATTTCTCAATGGATGTTCACGAACCCATTGGAAGATGGAAAAGGGTTAAATGTAGTCCATGAGCTATGTGCTATGGGAAATAGAAACAATAATAACACACATCTTCTCTTGACTTACTTTGCTCAGTACATTAACTATCTGAAATTACCATGCCATTAGCTAAAATGCAAGGTGTTTTTCCCCTTTTATGTTCACAGCTCTGTTTATAGAGCACCTGGCATGCAGAGGGTGACGCATACATATTTAGTAAATTATTTTTTAACTATTTTCCTAATAGCCTTTGTTTTACTCTTGTAGTCATTGAGAAGTAAGATTTTAAAGCAAAAACTTTTCTTCAGAATCTTCTTTTTCTAGTAAAATTAGTATCACATAAACACAAGTTAACTTTCAGGCACAAGTTTTACCAAACAAACTTCATGCTGTTTTATTGCCTATTCTAAACTGTCTCTTTCTCTAATTTCCAACAGGTGGGAGTAGTACACTGGACATAAAAATTCATAAAAATTCTTGCCTGAGAGCTATAATAAAATAAATATGTATTTATTTAAATTTAGTAAGACAAATGCAGTGGATTTCTGAACATTCCCACCTTTTCCTCTTTGGACTGGAATAGTGTGAGTCATGATGTAAGTACTCAATGCTTATTCTGGAATTCATAAATAAATGAATAACTGTTGAAAACAACAAATGTTAACAGAGCCTCAGTGGAGGGTCAACCCAACTGGCATTAGGCATGACTTTCAGGCAGAACCTACATTATGATTGCTCTTCCATTTGCATTCTTTTTTTTTTTAATAATTGAATTCTTTATTGGTATAATTTATATACATCTCAAAATCACATATAACATTGGGGAATTTGTACCAGTATATGACACAAGTTAATTCTCATTTTTACCCATATCCCTATCCACCCACACCTCCTCCCCCCTTTATACATGCTCTTTTATTTTCTTTCTTATTCAAATTGGCTTAGGCAGAGACTTTATGAATAAAACCTCTATAGCACAAGAACTAGCAGAATCAACAAATGGGATCTCATTCTACTGAAAAGCTTCTGCACAGCCAAGGAAGTCGCTGGCACTGCTAGAAGACAACCAACAACATGGGAAAAAATCTTTACTAGCTGTGTATCAGACAAAGGGCTATTATCGACAATATATAAAGAACTCAAACAGATCAGCCTCCCCAAGTTTAAAGACCCAATTCAAAAATGGGCAACTGAAATGAACAGACACTTCTCAGAGGCAGAAGTCGAAGCAGCCAAGA
>PVIC010056232.1:0-11007 GCA_004025085.1 Thryonomys swinderianus
TTTTTTTTTTTTTTTTTTTTTTTTGCTTTTGAGACAGGGTCTCGCGTTGTAGTTCAGGCTGGCCCTGAGCTCACTGTGGTGCCCAGGCAAGCTAACGCGAACTCAGCAATCCTCCTGTCGCTGCCTTGTTGTTCCCATTTTATAGAGGGGAAGTAAGTGAGAAACGGTGAAAGACTTGTGCAAGGCCACACAAGAGGGTCACTTGAAGTTCTCAGCCCCCAAATGTTGGAGGCACACTGCAGAGGGGGTGGGATGTTCTCAGGAACCCCTGTTGGGCCTTGAAGAGACCAGAGGTCAGTGTGGGGGTCCTGATTTCTGTTGGGACAGAAGACTGGAGTTATGCTTCACAGGGCTAAGGGAGCTCATGGTCCCCACTTCTGGGTCTGCCCCAAGGGAGTGCTGAGGTCCCCAAGATGTAATCTCTCTGCCTCTTCTTCACTGGGGGGGGATCAGGTTCCCGTTGCTGGGCAACCAGGTGTGTGGTTGGTGAATAATGCAATGCAGGACCCAGAAGGGTGAAGAACAGAATTGGGGTCCCCAGTGGGGGGCCCCCTTTCTAGGCCTCTTCCTAGACCCTTGGCACCCTCCCCACCCTCTTACTTTAAAAAGCACTGCATGGTTGAACATTACAGCTACACACACACACACACACACACACACACACACATCCCGTGAGGACATGCGCTGTGAGATCACCACTGGTGGCCGTAGCCCTAGGGTCACCAAGAGCAGCTGGTGGCTCTTTCGCTCAGAAGCCCATCACTACCCTGTTGTAATTCTCTTCTGCCCTTTGCAAAGGCACTGGTTTCTTCGTGGGCCTTAGCATTGACGGGGTGACTCTAGGGCCGAGGCACGCGAGGACAGACCCTGGGACTCTCCTCTCCGCCGCCCTCAACTCTGTAACACACACACACACACACACACACACACACACACACACACACTCACTCACTCACTCACTCACTCACACTGACTCACTCACTCACTGGCTCCCAGCAGAAAATCCTCCAAGAAAGGGAGCTGGGGAGCTTCAATGTCCCACTCAGGTCTCTGGGGATGGGGCTTGGGGACCCTACGAGGATAGCCGGCTGTTCCTTCCCCTGCCCTTGGTCCCCTCCAGAGAGGCTAGCTGGGGCTCTGGGCTCCCAGCAAGGTCAGCGTGCCTCCAGCGCCCCCAGCCCCGCCACCAGGCCCATGTCCCGACACTCACATGGGTGTGGCCGGAGCCCAGGCCTGGCTCTGCAAAGCCATGTCTGCCCAGGAGTGCACTCCGTTTGAGCTCAGACCGATGGCCGCCTGAAGGTGTCCCGGATGGGACGCTGGGGCCTGGCTGGCCGGAGGGGGCCCGCGGCGGCACCAGGAGAGCTGGTCCGGCTGGTTTGGGCCCAGAGGGAGGCGGAGGCAGCTGCTGTGCTTGGTGGTGAGGGGGCTGGGGCCGGCTCTGGGAGGCACTATCAGCTGTCGGATGAATTATTTACCAGCCCTGGGCTTGCTGGCTGCACCGCTGTGTCCGGGAGAACTCGCTCTGGCCTGCATGGTCAAGCAGGTGGTGAAGGAGGTGGGGCCCTGACCCCAGCCCTCAGGGAATGGTACCTCCGTGTGGTGTCCACACGGCAGAGGGGTCGGGTTGCGAATGTCCACTAAAAGCCACTGCGGGTCAACAGTGCAAGGACCAGGGCCCATAGAGGGGACGATCATAGCTTGAACCCCCTGAGCCCGGCCACCTGGGCCCTGGGGACACTGAGGCAACTACATCCTCAGCCTTGTCCGGGGCCTCAGATTCCCTCTCTGGGAAATGGGAGGATCAGCAGGCCCAATAACACTTCCATCAGGAATGGTGCGGGATGTGTAGTGAGGTGCATGCTGCGGGGAGCTTCCCACCCAGACCCCTGTGTTTCTAGATTCCTACTGGGAAATGGACCTAGAGCTTCCTACAGGCTAGGCAAGGGCTCTGCCACTGAGCCCTGTGCTGTCAGCCCTTTTAAAATTTCCTTTTGAGGACTGGAGATTTAGCTTAGTGGTTCTGGCACCTGTCTAGCAAACACAAGGTCCTGAGTTTGATCCCTGGTAATCACATACAACAATGCATGGGCATGGTGACTCACACCCACTGGCAATCAGCACCACATACCACAGTGCTGGGCCTGGTGTCTCATGCCTGTAATCCCAGCAATCAGGAGGCAGAGGCAGGAGGATTGCTGAGTTCAAGGTTTGCCTGGGCTACATAGTGAGCCTGTCTCAAAAAAAAAAAAAAAGTAAAAATGAAAATAAGAAATTCCTAGGAACTAAAATGTTTTAATTTGAATGTGGCTTCCTAGATCTTTTAGAAGGTATGTTTGGCATCATAGAAAGAGAAGGTATAGTCGGGTGTGGTGGCTCACGCCTGTAATCCCAGCACTCGGGAGGCAGAGACAGGAGGATGGCTGAGTTCGAGGCTTGCCTGGGCTACGTAGTGAGCTCAGAGCCAGCCTGAACTACAAAGCGAGACCCTGTCTCGGAAAAAGAAAAAAAAAATACTGAAAGAGAAGGTATAATTTGTTGTTGTGACTGTTGTTGCAGTGTTGGGATTAAACCTAGGGCCTCATGCTTACTGTGCCACAGAGTTATGTTCTCAGCCCTTTAAATTTATTTTATTTTATTTTTTATGTCCAGACAGGGTTTTGCTAAATTTCCCATGCTAGGCTTGAATTTAAAATCCTCTTGCCTTAGCCTCCTGAGCAGTTTGGAATTGCTGGTGTGTGCCACATATCTAGCAAGACAATACCTTTAAATTTTTCTTTCTAATCTTCTCATTCCTTTTTTTTTTTTTTGGAGACAGGGTCTTGCTTTGTAGTTCAGGCTGGCCCTGAGCTCACTATGTAGCCCAGGCAAGCCTCGAACTCAGCAATCCTCCTGCCTCTGCCTCCCAAATGCCGTGATTTCAGGTTTGAGCCACCAAACCCGGCACTGTGTTATGTGGTACTAATTGCTGGTGGGCGTGAGTCACCTCACCTGGTATTGTATGTGGTTACCGGCATCAAACTCAGGATTTTGCCCTAGCTAGGCAGGCGCCGAAACCACTGAGCTAAATCTCCAGCCCCTCTTCTTTTTTTAGGAGACAGGGTCTTGCTGTGTCCCTCAAGCTGCCCTCAACTTCCAAGCTTAAGTGGTTACCAGAGATCAGAAAGACTGAGCTAAAGCTCTGGCCCTCCGTTATCTTCATTATTATTAATCATTATACTAGGATGAAACTCAGGACTTTGAGTTGCTAAGCAAATGTTCTACTGAGCCACATTTTCAAGCCCTAAAGTGTTTTATAGTCATAGTGAAATGCATATGCCATCGTTTGCCATTAGTGCCATTTAGCACATTCATTCCCAGCACCAGCTCTATTTACTACCAGAACATTCTGTTTAGTTTTCTTTTGTGAGACAGGGTCTCACTACGTAGACCAAATCGGCCTCGAACACCTAGTGACCATCTTGCCTCCGCCTCCTGAATGCTGAGATTACAGGTGTGTAGCACCACGCCCAACCCCCAAGATCCACAACATTGTCGTTACTCCAAAGGGAAGCCCAGGCCCCATTAGCACTCTCTGCCATCCCTCTCACCAGCCAATGGCAGCCAGGGGTCTGTGTCTGTCTTTATAGACCTGCTTGTTCCAAACGCTTGATGCAAACAGAATCCTGTAGTAGGGCAAGTGGCCCCCAGCATCTGGCTTCTGCTTTCCCGTGTCATGTGCTCCAGTCTCTCCATGCTGCAGCATGGAGCAGCACTGTTCCTTTCTACTTCTGCCTGATATTCCATTTATAGATGACCGTATTCTCTTGATTCATTCATCTATTGGTGAACATTTGTGTTGTTTCTACCAGAGAATGTATTTTACTTGTTTGTAACTTGATCGTACAAGTGTTAAACAGTTAGATGTCAGGCGGGCATGGTGTTAGACATCTGTTATCCCAGCACCTTCGGGGGCTAAGGCAGGAGGATTGAGAGTTTGAGCCCTGCCTGGATGACTGTATGAGTCAGTTTTCCTGTTGCTGGGACAGAATACCCAACACCAGCAGTTTCAGGAGAGGTTTGTTAGCTCACAGGTTCAGTGAGCACGGTTCGTAGTTAGTCCCTCCAAGGCAGAAACTGCACGGGGGGAGTGCCTGGAGGACAAGAGGTGCTCATGGCGCGGAAGGAAGCAGAGAGAGGAGGAGGCAAGTGTGAAAACACATCCTTCCAGGTCACATCTTCCAGGTGACCCGGGCCCCATCCCAACACGTGAGATTTGAGGGGACGTTTGTTTTGTTTGTTGAGACAAGGTCTTGCTGTGTAGTCCACACTGGCCTCACACTTACTGTGATCTGCCTCAGCTTCCCAAGTCCTGGGATGACAAGTGTGTACCGTGATGTCCAGCCTGAGAGGCCGTTTTAGATCTAGGCCATAACAGCAAATTAGCAGCTTAGCAAGACCCTGACTCAAAAAATAGAAAAGGTTGAGAGTACAGCTCAGTGTAAAGGCCCTGTGTTCAGTCTCCAACACTGAAAGAAAGGGAAAAAGAAAAAAAACAAAACGGTGTGGCCTTTCCTCTGGGTACCTACCACACTGGCCAGGTGTACTGTGCTACAGTGGTCTCCTGAGCCAAGTGTAGCTGGACACGCCTGTCATCCTAGCCCTCAGGAGGCTGAGACAGGGCGATGAGTTTGAGACCAGCTTGAGCTACATAGTAAGATGCTGTCTCAAGAAAACACACACACAAAAAGTCTCTTCTGGTACTGCGGCAAAAACCCAAGGATAGGGCCAAGATTTGGCTCAGTGGTTCTGATGCCTGCCTAGCAAGCGCAAGGTCCCCAGTTAGATCCCTGGTAACCACATACCACAGTGCCAGGCATGGTGGTTCACGCTTCTCATCCCAGCCCTCAGGAGGCAGAGGCAGGGGGATTGCTGAGTTTGAGGCTTGCTTGAGCTACATAGTAAGCTCAGGGCCAGCCTGAACTACAAAGCGAGACCTGTCTCAAAAAAAAAAACATCACTTTATTGCAGTACTGGGCAATGAATCCAGGGCCTTCACATTGAATGACACACTCAGCTCTTTTTACATATTTTTTTTAAATTTGAAACAATTCTCCTAATCACTGAGTTCCCTAGGCTGACCTCAGACTCCTGCTCTTCCTGCTCCAGCTCCGAGAAGCCGGCTGTGCAGCACCAGGCCTGGTGGGAACCCTCGTTTGCATTCCTGGTTTGAGCAGTGTTTGAGAGAAGGGCTGGTGGCCCCAGAGGAAGGGGCGGGTGCAGTGAGAATGTGTTTGGAGGCAGAAACACAGGGTTAACTGGCGGGTTGAAGGGGAGCTGAGGAAAGAGAAACTGAGGCAGACTCCGAGGTGTTCGTAATGAAGGCCGAGTGGCTGGAATCTCCACGCAAAACTATGGGGAGCAGAACTGAGGGAACCCAAGGCCAGTACTGACGCCTTCAGCCTGAGGTGTGTGTTGCCCCGTGTCTTTGATGTGTGCCTAAACTCAGGGCCCGGTTCAAAATTCGGGAGACATGGCCGGAGATTTAGCTCAGTGGTTCCAGCGCCTGCCTTGCAAGCACAAGGTCCTGAGTTCGATCCCGGTAACCACATACAATGCTAGGCGTGGAGACTCACGCCCACCAACAATCAATACCACATACCACAGTGCCGGGCGTGGTGGCTCATGCCTGTCATCCCAGCACTCTGAAGGCAGAGGCAGGAGGATTGCTGAGTTCCAGGCTTGCCTCAGCTACAGAGTGAGCTCAGGGCCAGCCTGAACTACAAAGAGAAAGTTAAAAAAATTTGGAAGAGGGCCGGAGGCTTAGCTCAGTGGTTCCGGCGCCTGCCTCGCAAGCGCAAGGTCCTGAGTTCGATCCCCGGAAACCACATACAATGCTGGGCGTGGAGACTCATGCCCACCAGCAATCAATACCACATACCACAGCGCCACGCATGGTGGCTCACGCTTGTCATCCCAGCACTCGGGAGGCAGAGACAGGATTGCTGAGTTCAAAGCTTGCCTAGGCTACATAGTGAGCTCAGAGCCAGCCTGAACTACAAAGTGAGACCCTGTCTCAAAAAAAAAAAAAAAAATTGGGGCGACATCAGAGTAGAAATGGCGTTTGTTTTCTTTTTCTTTTTCCCTGTCAGGGGATCGAGCAATATCCTCCACCCTTGTCTAATTTTTTTTTTTCCATTTTGAAACAAGTCTCTCCAAAGTCACTAAGTGACTTCAAGCCCAGGCTGGACTTGAACTTCTTTCCTCCTGCCTCAGCCTCCAAGAGTGGTGCGGTCGTGCACCTTCACACCTGGCTAACAGATGGGAGAGCTGGCTCCCCTGGATAACGCGGGAGGCATGGCCCTGCGTCCTGAGCTAGCAACACCCTGTCACGGTTACTGTCCTCCCAGCCCTGTGGAGCTGCACTGGGGGTGGGGGGCTGGAGAGAAAGGGGAGATGCTGTCTCCTACCGCGGCTCGCATGGGAGTCAGAGGGAAGAGCACTGCTGATACGGGTTTGGGAAGGTCCCTTCCCAGTAGAAGTCAGGAGAGAGGGGCGTCCCTGAAGATCCGAGAGGAGGAGGTAGGGAGCCACCAGCCAGGCTGGCAACAGGGAGGTCACAGGTGTCTGTGGTTGGAGAAGGCTCTATGGGATGGATGGGCCCAGAGCCCTGGTTCACCTGGTCACAGGAATGACCTGGAAGACCCACAGGGGAACAGCTTTGGGGACCTGACTTTAAGGGAACCACACAGCTTTCCTCTTTGTCACCTCTCCAGGAGCCAGGCACTGCCGTCCCCATTCTACAGATAGGTAAACTGAGTCCTGTTGACAGTTCCTGCCTTGCTCAGGTTATGGGTGGGAGCCTGCTCGCTTGATTCTAATTAAGCTGACAGGTCAGAGGGGAACAGTCAGATGGTCAGGAGGAGGGGGGAGAAGTTTGAGTTCAGGATTAAGGAGAGAGAAGAGGCTGCACCCTGAAGGCTGAGGCAGAGGGACAGCCAATTTGAGCCCAGTCAGGGCAAGTACTCCCACAAAAAGGAGGGACGGACGGGGAGGGAGGTGAAAGAGCAAAGGTTAGGCCAGAAAGGGTGATCAAATAGTCAAGCAGTGGGGTCGCTGGGTGTTCCTGAGGCTGTATGACCCTTCCCTGCTTTCTTCAGGCCACTTTCTTCCAGTTTATCCCAGATCAGTGTGAGGGGGAATGGACTGGGTCTGGCCAAAGCCTGCTTCTGTTTGGCCATGTAATCCAAGCGCTCTGGGAGGCTGAGGCAGGAGGACTGTTAAGTTCCTGCCCAGCCTAGGGACTTTAGCAACAGAGAAAGATTCCATCTCAAAATAGAAAATAAAACTGGGTCACTGACTGTAGCGAAGGCCCTGGGCTCTACACAGGTAGCTCTGCCCTTCAGCTTGACCTGGTCCCCATCTCAAGCGTTGCTTCCTCCGACTGTGTGAGAGGCCTGAGTCTGTCCCCTCCTTTGACATCTGCTAGCGTGCTTGGCAGAGGCAGTCCCAGACCGCAAGGAGAGGAGGGAACCCGCTGGGGGAGGGGAGCACACAGAGAGGCGAGCCGGGTCCTAGAGGTCCCTGAAGCCTCACCATGTGCCGGGCACGAAGTGGGATCCCCCAGGCCAGGGCTGTCAGGGCAGGCCAGGCTGGTGTGGGAAGACTTCGGGGTTCAGAGACTTCTTGGCCCCTGTGGTCAAGTCTCCTGGGAAAAGCCAGGATGTGGGACCTGAAAGGTTCCGGAGAGCAACCAGCAGGACACCGCCCTGGAGCACTTCTGAGGAGGCTCGGGGTGGAGAGGCCGTTCTGCGCTGAGTGTGGTGCCCCGAGCTGACCCTGCAGACCGCTGGAGGGGCCCCGCCGATCTGCCCCCGCCCCGCGAGCCCCGAGGGCGGAGCCAAGGCGGGGCCGAGCTGTCTGCAGGTGCCGGGGCGGCGCCCGGCCCTGCCCCCCCGGGGCGCTGGGAGGCCAGAGGCGAGTCACAGCGACCAGCGGGCGACGCCCTAGAACCGTGGAGAGACTGCAGCCACAGGTGCTGTGCAGGGCACCGTGTCAGCCAGGCGTTGGGACCCGAGGCTCCCAAGCTTCTAAGCCTAGACACGGCGGCCCCCGGGCCGGAGAGCGGAGACCTGGGGTCGCTCGAAGCTCAGGGCCACGAGCCCTCCGGGCGCGACCGGGCGGACCAGGAGCCCGCTGCAGAGCAGGCCCCCAAGGTTCCCAGGCCAGGCAGAGAGATTCCAGAGCCCTCCGCGGGGCAAGACGTTGAGGTTCCCGAGCAGGAGAGCGAGATCCCGCAGCCACCAGCGGAGCAGGACGCCGAGCACCGGGAACCGTGCGCAGCCACGGGCTCCGAGAGTCCCGGGCCAGGTAGCGACCACGGCTCCAGGGTGTGTGTGGCGCCCAGTGCAGAGGCCTCGGGGCAGCGCCCACCTCCCGGGCCTGAGACCCCAGGCTCGGGATCAGACGCAGAGGACCCCTCCCGGTGCCTGCTGCGGGTCTCCGAGGAGTCAGCAGGGCACCCCATGGAATCGCCGATGGAGACGCCCATCGAGCGTGAGATCCGCCGCAGCTGCGAGCGTGAGCAGAGCCTGCGCCGGAGCCGGGGCTTGAGCCCGGGCCGAGCTGGCCAGGAGCTAGTGGAGCTACGCTTGCGGCCGCTGCTGTACCTGCCAGGGCCCAGCCCCGCGCTCCCGCGCGCCGTGGAGCGCGCGCGGGCGGGCGCGCAGATGCAGCGGGACATCGAGCGCGAGGCGCACCGCCAGGCGGCGCTACTACACCCCGCGCGCTCTGAGCGGTGCGTCCGGCAGCCGCCGCCGCCTCTAGGCGAGCTTCGGCGCTTCTTCGAGGCCGCGGCTGGGGGCGACTCCCCTGGGGGCGAGGAGGGCCCGCAGCGGCTGTCGGAAGCCGGGGTCCGGGCACGCTCGGGGATGCAAGTCCGGTGCCCGGTGCTGGCACGCGCCCCGCCGCCACTCGCGCCGTCCCTGCTGGAGCAGGAGGTGCGCCAGGTGCGCGAGCGTGAGCAGGAGCTGCAGCGGCAGAGGCGCAGAGTCTATGGCACCACTGAGTTCAAGGAGCCCGCGCCAAGTCTCACGGGTGAGCCGCGACGCCAGGGGCCCAGGGTTCCAGCAGCCCTAGGGACTGTCCAGCGCCAAGGGTTCTTCCTTTGACGCTCCGATTCTTGGGATTCCCCCTCAGACTCCTGGGGTTCCTGCTCACCCCTCTGTGCCCCACCCCACCTGGAAGGATGGAGTCCAGATCCGCGTCACTAAAGTTTGGGGAGGGGCTTCTGGGCTCTCGCCTCCCCACTCCAGGTTCCCTTGCTCCCGTTCCCGAGTCCCCAGGACTGGGTGGAGTCCTCCATGGGATCACGGGTGTGTGTGAACACCTGTATGTATTTAAGGGGCGCGGCCGGCCTCGTCGGTTCAGGCCGCCCACAGCTGGTGACAGGAGGGGCCCCAGCTGAGCGTCCCCTCCCTCGCAGCGAGCCGGGGCGACGGAAAGCTGGCAGTGACCTGGCCTCCCCGCAAAAAGGCGCCGGACACCGGCCTGGACCAGGTGGGAGACCCCCCCACCCCGTCTCGCCCTCCTCCCCGTCCTTTGGGTTCACTGCAGTCCCTGAGGCGCCAGGGTACGGAGCGGGGAGACCTGCGCCCTCTATGCCCCTAGAGTCACACAGGCCAGAATATGGGGCGCAGCCGGGGTGCGAGGATGGAGGGGTGAAGAGGAGACGGTGCTCTTGGAACCTACATCGCCACAACTTGGCATGGCTACTGTGGACGGGTCCTTGAGCACGGCTTCTCTCTCTCTCTCTCTCTCTCTCTCTCTCTCTCTCTCTCTCTCTCTCTCTCTCTCTCTCTCTCTCTCTCTCTCTCTCTCTCTCTCTCTCTCTCTCTCTCTCTCTCTCTCTCTCTCTCTCTCTCTCCCCCCTTCCCCTTCCCCCTCCCCTCCCCTCCCCTCCCCCCCTCTCTCTAGGAGGGGCGTAGACCCTGAGGTTTGGATAGGCTAGGACTTCCGGCTGGAAGTGGCAGACAGGGGCGGGAGCCCAGCAGCGCGCTCCCCACCCGCAGGAGAAGGCCTGGAACTGTCTGGTCCTGTGCGCTGGGAAACTTGAAATCAACCCGCGCATCACTGATCTTGGCCTGGTGGGTTGCGCCAGCCTCTTCTCTAAACTATCTGATCTCTGGGAACCACTACCTGCAGTTCTGTGAGTGAAACTAACCGCTCTCTCCACATAATTCCACACAGAGCCCAACCCTTTCCTGTTAAAAGAAAGCCAGGGCCATCCAACCCACCCACCACCAATAAAGCGCCCTCCTTTCTGGGCAGTGCAAGCTGTTTTCTTTTGAGTCCACCTTGTCTGGGATAGGGCAGGCGGAGGGAAGTCTGAGATAGCCGCTGAGGCGATGGCTGGAATGCGGGAATGTGCCCTTGTTCCCTGTGCCAGCCCAGCCTAACCCGGTTCCCACTGCCCCCTGGCGGCGCAGGCCCAAAATGCGGTTTTCATACAGAATCTCCCGCTTTCTAGACTTCAAGTTTTCTGGGTGTCAACAGCGTGCTCAGCTCTGGGCACCAGCGAGACAGAAGTCACATGATGTATCTTTAACTAGAAATGTAAACGATACCTTAAAAACAGATGCTGGGGATGATGGTGGTTCCAGCTCCCTCTAGATAGCGGGAGTTCCTGGTAATCCTCCTTCACACATCTTTTTTCACTATCAACAAGCAAGACAGGGAGTTGGAGCAGAGTTTTTGCTTTCTAAAGGCAACTGGAAGCCCAGGCAGGTGATGCGTAACAACTATCTGGGAGGCTGAGACAGGAGTATTGCTGGGGCCCAGAGTGGAAGGTCAGCCTGGGCAACAGCAGTGAGACTGTTTCAGATGCTTACAGCAGCAACTCAACTATTTAGAGAAATCTAGAGGCGAGTTCAGTGGAAGAGCTGTTCCTTGGTATGTAAGGTTCTGGTCCTGTCCCTTCTGGGGCTTTGCAGAGCTATCTTCTCAGCCCTTGTTAAATTTTTTTTTTTT
>PVIC010056233.1:0-11024 GCA_004025085.1 Thryonomys swinderianus
CCAATGGATATAATTTTAAAAATTGTTATTAGTACATGTTTGCTGCACATGCCTTGTGGAGAATTGGTCCATGTACATAAGACACCTTAATTTTTTTCTTTTTTCTTTTTGGTACCAGGAATTGAACCCAGGACCTTGTGCTTACAAGGCAGATGCTGTGCTACTGAGATATATTAATTCTTTTTACATCTCACACTCTTCCTTTCCTCCAATTCTTTACATTGCAAAACAGAAGCAAAGCAAAACCCAATTTGACAGAAAAAGATGTGAGCTGGATATGGTGGCATGTCCCTATGCACTCAGAAGGCTGAGGCAAGAGGATTACCAAGAGTTTAGGGGCAACCTTGCTGAGGAATATAAAATAATATTTAGAATCCCAACTGAGGTGGCTGGGAATTAACTCAGTGGCACAGGTCATGCCTAACAAGCACAAGGGCCAGAGTTCAATCCCCCATCACGAAACAAAACAGGGCTGGAGATTTAGTTCAGTGGTTCCAGCGCCTGCCTAGCAAGCACAAGGTCCCTGGTTCGATCCTGGTAACCACATACAACAATACTGGGCGTAGTGGCTCACGCCCATCAGCAATCAGTACAGCATACCACAAATGCCAGGCTTGGTGGCTCAAACCTGTAATCCCAGCACTCGGGAGGCAGAGACAGGAGGATTGCTGAGTTTGAGGCTTGCCTGGGCTACATAGTGAACTTAGGGCCAGCATGAACTACAAAGGGCGACGCTGCCTTAAAAACAAAACAAAACAAAAAGAGAGAGAGAGGTGGGCAGAGAGGCAGGAATTACTGTTCTGCGTGAGGTGGTGCATGCCTATAATCCCAACACTCACACTCAGGAGTTTGGGGCACTCTAATATCCTCGGACTTCTTATGGTGATTAGAAAATGAATTTGTTAAACTCCTTAGGAAAGAAGAGCCCTGCATTTTATGGGGAATCCAGTAGTTCCTGGCCCGCCAAAATCCCTGCCAGCAATTACTGATTACCACCTCCTGCTATCAAAGGGGACAGAGCTTCATTCCGGAAGTTGTCTTGAAAATTCTTTATTACTATTTTTATATTTATTTATTATTTTGGGTTTTTTTTTGCTTTTTGAGACAGGGTCTCGCGTTGTAGTTCAGGCTGGCCCTGAGCTCACTATGGTGCCCAGGCAAGCCGCCGTGAACTCAGCAATCCTCCTGTCTCTGCCTCCCGAGTGCTGGGAGGACAGGCGTGAGCCACTACGCCCGGCACTGTGGTATGCAGTGTTGATTGTTGGTGGGCGTGTCTCCACGCCCAGCATTATATGTGGTTACCGGGGATCAAACTCAGGTCCTTGCGCTTTCGAGGCAGGCGCCAGAACCACTGAGCTAACCCTCCGGCCCTATTATTTTGTTTTTGAGACAGGGTCTTGTTATGTAGTTCAGGCTGGCCTCAAACACATGGCGAGCCTCCTGCCTCTGCCTCATCAGTTCTGGAATTACAGGCGTGCACCACCATGCCTGGCTCTATATTCATTTTTTGTTTGTTCGTTTGTTTTTATTTGGTACCAAGATCAACTCAGAACCTTGGTTTGAAGGCAGGCGCAGCACCACAGAACTAACCCTCCCTATTTTGCTTTTCATTTTTTAAATGTTTGTTTGTTTATTGAGACAGGGTCTCCCTTTGTAGTTCAGGCTGGCCCTGAGCTCACTATGTAGCCCAAGCAAGCCTCGAACTCAGCAATCCTCCTGCCCCTGCCTCCCAATTGCTGGGATTATAGGCGTGAGCCACCATGTCTAGCTGCTTTGCTTTTTAAAAAAGGTTTTGCTGGGTCTGGTGGCTCAAGCCTGTAATCCCAGCACTCAGGAGGCAGAGACAGGAGGATTGCTGAGTTTGGGCTTGTCTGGGCTACATAGTGAACTCAGGGCCAGCCTGAACTGCAAAGGGAGACCCTGTCTCAATAAACAAACAAACAAATAAATAAAATGGTTTTAAAAGGAAGGTGCTCATTGTGAAAGAACATATTTCACCCCCCAGGACTAGGGATTGAATTCAAGGTGTTTTCACTAAACTACATCTCCAACATTTTTTTTCTACTTTTTAATTTCATGGTGCTGAAGGCCCCCCTCACACTCTCATTTTTTCTTTTGAGACAGGGTCTTGCTAAGTAGCTAACGTGCCCAGGCTGGACTCGAATTCCTGTCTCTGCCTGCTGAGATTACAAAATATGTTCTTTTTAAGAAAACTGAGGTCAGAAAGTCAAGAGGCAGACTCTTAGGCTAACCTACAACACACAGCCTCACCTCCAGCCCTCACTAGCTGAGCTCAAGCCCGGGGCTGGAATCCGAGCACAGAGCTCCAAGTAACCTTGCAGAGGGCACATGAGAAAGGCCCTCAATTCTTACCCAGAGACCTTTGCACGTGCTGCCTCCTAAGTATCTGGGCTCCTCCCTCACGGTGGAGGTGGAGGAGGGGCTTCCCTTCCCCCTACTCCCTGTCCACTCCCCACCCCACCCTGCTCACCATTTGGACAATGATTTAATTCCTGGGATTTATATATATGGACAGGTGACTGGTGAAAAGAAAGAATAAGGAACCCCAGAACCAAAATGCAAAGGAAACTTATATGCAGTGCAACATTTATTCTGGTTTTGATTTTGCTATGCTACACAAAATGAAATACAGTTTGGGGCCGGAGGGTTAGCTCAGTGGTTCCAGCGCCTGCCTCACAAGCGCAAGGTCCTGAGTTCGATTCCCAGTAACCACATATAATGCTGGGCGTGGAGACACGCCCACCAACAATCAACACCACATACCACAGTGCCAGACGTGGTGGCTCACGCCTGTAATCCCAGCACTCGGGAGGCAGAGACAGGAGGATTGCTGAGTTCGCGGCGGCTTGCCTGGGCACCATAGTGAGCTCAGGGCCAGCCTGAACTACAAAAGTGAGACCCTGTCTCAAAAAACAAACAAACAAAAAAGAAATACAGTTTTCAGGCACGGTGGTGGTGGTGTACACCTGTAATCCCAGCACTCAGGAGGCTGAGGCAGGATGACTGTTGGAAGTTAGAAACTAGCCTGGGTTACATAGTGAGTTCAAGGCCAAGCTGAACTACTCTTAGCAAGAGCCTGTCTCAAAAAACAAAGAAAAGAAGGGCCAGCGATTTAGCTCAGTAGTTCCAGCACCTGCCTAGCAAGCTCAAGGTCCCTGGTTTGTTTCCTGGTAAACACATCCAATAATACCAGGCGTGGTGACTCCCAGTTTTGCTGTCTTTTAGAAGATGTCCATTCAGGAGCTGGGGGACTGTGCTGTGAGGGGGAGTGTTGCCCAGCCTGAGCCGGGGCCTGGGTTCAAGCCTGGGCAGAAGCGCTCCTCCCTCTCTCAGGCCTTGGCTACCCCCCACCCAGTGTAGCCTGCTCCCCAGAAGGAAAGGAAGACTCATTGAATGAGAGGAACGTAGGGAGAAGCACCTGTGGGACAAGGAAGGCTGCGTAGCGTAACAGTGTGTTTACTTGGAAAATGTAAAACAAATTTTTCTGTTTGTCTGACTTTCTTCCCCCAAGGCTGGGGAGGATTCTGGGGCTTTGAACTTGCTACAAGTGCACTCAACCCTGAGCCACACCCCATGGCCTGCTAAGGATTTTTTGTGTTTTATTTTCTGTGCTGCTGGAGATTAAATCCTGGGCCACCGCACTGAATTCAATCTCTAACTTTTTATTTTTTTATTTTTTGAGACAGGGTCTCGCTTTATAACTCAGGCTGGCTCTGAGCTCACTATGTAGCCTAGGCAAGCCTCGAACTCAGCAATCCTCCTGTCTCTGCCTCCTGAGTGCTGGGATTACAGGCGTGAGCCACCATGCCTGGCCTTTTTATTTTGTTTTGCCTTGCTCAGTTGCCCCAGAGAGCTGGAATCACCAGTGTGAATTTCTTTTTTTTTTTTGAGACAGGGTCTTGCTTTGTAGTTCAGGCTGGCCTTCAGCTCACTACGTAGCCCAGGCAAACCTGGAACTCAGCAATCCGCCTGCCTCCACCTCCCGAGTGCCAGAATTACAGGCGTGAGCCACCACACCCGGCACCAGTGTGAATTTCTTAATGCAGAGACTGGAGAGTAGCAGGAGAGGAAATCCTGACCCTGGGGGACAGAACAACCTCTAATCTGGAATAGGGGTTTGTGACCTGTGTCTACAGGCCTTGTTTAGAGCAAGCTGCCCAAGGATGGAAGGGAGAAAGACCTTCTGGATTAGGAGGCTGAGTGGGAAACTGGATATCTGGGGCCAGAGGGGGAGTTTGGCAAAATCACTGAAGGACTGGAGGGGAGGTTGGCCAGGGTACCGAGGACCCTGAACTGAGCTAAGGCCAGGTGACCTATGTCCTCAGGGCAAGAGAAAGTCACAAGGAGTACCGGCTAGGGTTTCTTGATTATGTACAAAGGCAAAATCACAAGAAGTCTCATTATATTTTCAGTTGTTTTTTGTTTTTCAATTGGTTTTTAATACTTTAATGGCAAATCCCCCTGGGCTAACAGTGGAGTTTGTAGGGTGGGAACAGGGAAACAATAGAGAAAAAGCTGATGGGTTAGTATGAGGTGACTTTAGGTTCCCACTGTGTTTTCAGTGTCAGGAGACTTCCTGATTGCGCTGATTCAGGTAGTCTGGAATCTCCTGTTCTCGGCAACAATTGTTCTGCTTCGAGATCTATTTGTTCCTTAGGCTTCAGATTGTTTATGCAGCATTTAGCATGAGTCACTCCATTTTGGTTGAATCTGGTCTGTTGAGGCCTAGTGGAGGCACTCAGTCCAAAACAAGTGCCTCACATAGTTTTTGCTTCATAGTGAACAATAACAAAGTCTGGGGCTGGTGGTGTAGCTCAGTGTAGAGTACAAGCCACCCTTACAAAATGTCCTGAGTTCAGTTTCCAGAACACACACACACACACACACACACACACACACACACACACACACACACAAGGCCTATAGAAAAACAACCTAAGGGACAAGGGGCAAGTAAAGAATTTGGACTGGGCTGTATCTCCTGATCTCTGCTTTAGAGAATTATACACCTTCCTTCTCCATACTCCTTGTGAGAGTTCTTTAATTTATTTATTTTATTATTTGATTGATTGATTTGTGTGTGTGTGTGTGTGTGTGTGTGTAATTGGGGATCAAACTCAGGACCTTGCACTAGCCAGGGAGGTGACATCACTCAGCTACACCCCTGTCTTATTTTAAGAATTCATTTATTTAGTTTTTGATTTGCTTTGTTTTGGTTTTTGAAACAGGGTCTCACAGGACTTGAACTCACTATATTCCCCAGGCTAGCCTTGAGCTGGTGGCTAGCCTCCTGACTCAGCCTGCAGAGGGCTGGGAAGTACAGGTGTACTGCACCATGCCTGGCCTACAGTCTCACTCACTGCTTAGCCCGCCTAGCCTCAAACTTCCCACAATCCTCCTGACTCAGCTTCCTGACTGCTGGGATTACAGGCCCTCTGGAGAGGTGAGGTTTTTTTTTTTTTCTTTTTTGGTAGTACGGGGGAGTGAATTTGGGCCCTTGTGCTTCCAAGGTAGGTGCGGTACCACTTGAGCTAAATCCCTGGCCCTGAGGTGAGTTTTTTGAAATGGGGACTTGTTATGTCCCCCAGTGTGTAGAGCAGACTGTGCTCTGCTATGAGTGACTGTACATGGTAAGTGGCTTTCAGACTGTACCTGACCTGGAGATGATTCTTTTTATAAAACAAACACTGCATTCCACTTGCAATATGAATGCTGAGCCAGAGTGACTTGGTAATTTGGAAAAGATCACACCAGGTGTAGGACACACCCACCTTATCAGAGGGGAAAACAATTTCCAGTTGCATAGCACACACACACTGGATAGCAACTGATAAATACTAGGAGTGGCTAATAGAAACTTGCCACCTGTAAACCTCTGTAATGTAGTCAACAGCACATGGTGTATCTCCCCAAGGTCAGAGTTTATTGGACACACCAAGCCTACCAAGGATATGCTGTTCCCCCAGATCCTATAAAAGGAGGGATGGCCTGGGCTGAAGATTTAGCTCAGCCTTTCCAGTGCCTGCCTAGGAAGCACAAGATCTGTGGTTCGATCCCCAGTAACCACATACAACACCAGGCGTGGTGACTCACACCCACCAGCAATCAGTAGAGTATACCACAGTGCTGGGTGTGGTGGCTCACACCTGTAATCCCAGCATTCAGGAGGCAGAGGCAGGAGGATTGCTGAGTTTGAGGGTTGCCTGGACTACATAGTGAGCTCAGGGCCAGCCTGAACTACAAAGTGAGACCTTGTCTCAAAAACAAAAAAAAAGGAGGCTTGGCCAGCCCTAGGGGACACTGACCTGTCCTCTCATCAGACCTCTGACTAATGCTTTACCTGGTGCGCAGGCCACACACCCTGGCCCATGTCCCCTGGCTTCAGCTCAGTTTCCCTGTTAGAGAAGACCGCTCAGCCACCTGCTCTACCAGCATCACGCTCTGAACAGGCTACTCCGCAAGCCCTGAGCAGAGTCTCCTTCTCCTGGACTGCAGTCTCACCTGCTCACCTTACTGGTCTCATCTCCTGAGACCCCACTTAGCTTTTAGTTCACTGGGCACTGTTAACCCTTTCTCAGCCAGTCTGCAACCTATCTGTTATTCAGTAAAGTGTGCTGTGTAAGTTGAGTGTTACAGAGATTAGTAATTAGGATGGAAATAAAAGGGTCTGGGTGATGGCCAGCTCTTCTGTCTATCAAATGAACATGAATGTTGTGTACTCAGCCTGGTAAGACCAGTGAAACTGACTGTAGCTTGTTCAATACATTCTGCCATTATGGGAAGACATGGACCCATCAGTCTATGTCACTGGCACAGCTCATTTGCCACACCCCACACCCAAACTGGCCTCAGACACTTCTGCAGTGCTGGGGGTGGAGCCAGGGCCTTGTGTGGGTTAGGCAAGGGCTCCTGCACAGAGCTCAGTCATGTCCTTTTGTACACCTCCTGCACACCAAAGGTGGGACATAAATATATCCTAAGAACTCAGCAGTAGTCATACTAGAGGTTAGAAAATAGCTCAATAATAGCCGGGCCATCTTGGTCTACATAGCAAATTCAAGGCCTGCCTGAATTACATGGAGAAACCTGTCTCAAAAAAACAAAACAGAACAGCCAGGCATGGTGGCTCACACCTGTAATCCCAGCACTCGGGAGGCAGAGGCAGGAGGATTGCTGAGTTCGAGGCTTGCCTGGGCTACATAGTGAGCTCAGAGCCAGCCTGAACTACAAAGCGAGACCCTGTCTCAAACAACAACAACAACAACAACAACAACAACAACAACAACAACAACACAAACCAAAAGCCAATAAAATTATAATTGGTCTAAGAATATAGCTTAGTGGGACAGCCCTGGTGTAGCATACACAAAAGCCTTGGATTTACCCCAGTGAACAGAAACAAACAAAAAACAAAAAAGGTGGGATTTTGACATCAATGTAAAAGGAACAAAAATATTGAGCTATTTTCTTTTTTTTTTTTTTTTTTTTTTGAGACAGTGTCTCACTTTGTAGTTCAGGCTAGCACTGAGCTCACTATGTAGTCCAGGCAAGCCTCGAACTCAGCAATCCTCCTGTCTCTGCCTCCCAAGTGCTGGGATGACAGGCGTGAACCACCACGCCTGGCACTGTGGTATGTGGTACTGATTGCTGGTGGGTGTGAGTCACCAAGCCCAGCATTGTATATGGTTACTGGATCAAACTCAGGGCCTTGTGCTTGCGAGGCAGGCGCAGGAACCACTGAGCTAAATCTCTGGCCCCAATCTTTCCTTTCTTGAATCATCTGCTTAATAAAACCTCCCAAACCAGGCGTGGTGGCTCACGCCTGTAATCCCAGCACTCAGGAGGCGGAGACAGAAGGATTGCTGAGTTCAAGGCTTGCCTGGGCTACATAGTGAGCTCAGAGCCAGTTTGAACTACAAAGCGAGACCCTGTCTCAAAAATAAATAAATAAAACCTCCCAAAATGTTATATATGAACTTTTAAATATATATATATATATGGTAAATTAAGTCTAAAATAGTTGTTATGCCTTCTCAATAGTTTATGTTTTTATTTTTTTTTGCTTTTTGAGACAGGGTCTCGCGTTATAGTTCAGGCTGGCCCTGAGCTCACTATGGTGCCCAGGCAAGCTGCCGCCACGAACTCACTGAGCTAACCCTCTGGCCCTCGATAGTTTATTTCTTGAGTTATATCTAAAATAAATGAGCTGGGCTGGAGGGTTAGCTCAGTGGTTCTGGCGCCTGCCTCGCAAGCGTAAGGACCTGAGTTTGATCCCCGGTAACCACATATAATGCTGGGCGTGGTGGCTCACGCCTGTAATCCCAGCACTCGGGAGGCAGAGACAGGAGGATTGCTGAGTTCGCGGTGGCTTGCCTGGGCACCATAGTGAGCTCAGGGCTAGCCTGAACTACAAAGCGAGACCCTGTCTCCAAAAAGCAAAAAAAATAAAAAAATAAAAAAAAATAAAATAAATGAGCTGGATGGACCCAACTCTCAGGAGACCAAGGAAAGAGGATCACTGAGAGTTCAAAGCTAGTCTCAACTAGAAAGTGAGACCCTGTCTCAAAAAAAACAACATAATAAAATAAATGATTATGGGACTAGGCAAGTAACAGGAGTATATAATCTCAGTACTTGGGTGGCTGAGGCAGGAGGATCACTGTGAGTTCAAGGTCAGTGTGAACTAAGAGACCATGTCTCAAAACAAACAAAATAAGTGAATATGGGGTTGAGTGCATAGCTCAGTAGTAGAGGGCTTGCCAAGCATTCAAGAGGACCTGGGTTTCCTCTCCAGAACCATAATAAACAAAATAAATTAATTGAGTAGCATCTGCCATCTCTTTACTCAGCATGATCTCATTCATTGCATCTATAATTTTAAATTAGTTTCATCTTTCATTCCTTAAACAATGTGAGATGCTTTGTATCAATATTTACATTCTCTGTAAATGTTCTGCCATAATGGTATCAAATTTTGATATGATTCTTGCCAAATAACATTTTCCATTATCACACTCATCAACTGTTTTGGATGAGCCTAGATCATTTCCTCACCAAAATCTGAATCATAAATATCATGTTTCAATAACAGTTCTCACTTTTTTTCACTTTCGCACATATATCTGAATAAAGTGTCAGTCTGGGCGGTGTAGATTGGCTTTCTTCATGTTTCTTAGGATCATGCTATGGTTCTGCCAATCTGTACTTTCAGGTTCATTCCTCGTTACAGTGTTGATTTAATTTTTCTCTATCCTCAAACACTCAGCAGCTTGGACAAAATATCTGAGTCTTTGACATACCATGTAGTTACTGGGGTAGAATGATTTCCCCCCAGGAGAACTGTATTAAATTTCTTAAAACTTTCTACTTGAACTGTTACTTTGAAATTGAAGATTCTTATTTAGGATAGATAATTTCAACTAGAGTTGGTGTTTTAGTAATGACATGATGTTTTAGCAAAATGACATGACCAGGTACCTAGACAGGCAGGAAAAAAAATTGACTAAATGAGTTCTTTTCTCTTCTAGGTAATTTTTTTTTTTTTTTTTTTTTTTTTTTAGGTAGGATTTCAGTATGTAGCCCAGGGTGGCCTCAAACTCACAGTGATCCTTCTGCCTCAGCCTCTGGGCTGGGATTACAGGCATGCACCACCATTTGCAGCTAGTTCTAGGTAATTGTTTATTATTTTATTTATTTATTTATTTATTTGCTTTTTTGGAGACAGGGTCTCGCTTTGTAGTTCAGGCTGGCCCCGAGCTCACCATGGTGCCCAGGCAAGCCGCCGCGAACTCAGCAATCCTCCCGTCTCTGCCTCCCGAGTGCTGGGATTACAGGCCTGAGCCACCACGCCCAGCATTATATGTGGTAACCGGGGATCGAACTCAGGTCCTTGTGCTTGCAAGGCAGGTGCTGGAACCACTGAGCTAACCCTCTGGCCTGGTAATTGTTTATTTTTATTTTTATTTATTTTTTTGTCCTGAGGATTGAATCCAGGGTCTTCACACTGGGTTACATCCCTAGCCCTTTTTATTTTCAAACAGCCACACATATGAATGAAATTCCCTTCTCCTTATACCTCAAGTGATCATTGATCAATACTTTAATCAATAAAGGAGTTCTTGGTTATTTTAGGTGGTATTAGAGAAATTTCCTCTTCTTTTTGTTAAAATAGAATGGTGTCTGGTAAGTCGGGTAGAAAGACTATATGGTGCTGGGGTTGGAACCAAATGGCCCTCAGAAATGCTAGGTAAGCTCTTTATCACCAGCAGCTCTCTCGGCCCTGAGACCGGTGGGCTCCTGAATACTGCAGCAATTTCTAAAGAAGTCAAGGACCTTTGAAGCCAGCAAAATTATGGCAAAAGTTCTCACTATAATTTAACATAACTACAAAATTATAGTAAAAATTTAAAAAATTTTTTGTTTTTGTTTTTACCATGCCAGGCGTTGTGGTATGTGGTACTGATTGCTGGTGGGCATGAGTCACCACACTCAGTATTGTTATATGTGGCTACTGGGGATGAACCAAGGATCTTGTGCTTGCTAGGCAGGCACCAGAACCACTGAGCTAAATCTCCGGCCCTTAAATGTTTTGTATTTTATATTTTAAAGAATTAAAAATAGCAGCCAGGCATGGTGGCTCATGCCTGTAATCCCAGCACTCGGGAGGCAGAGGCAGGAGGATTACTCTGAGTTTGAGGCTTGCCTGGGCTACATAGTGAGCTCAGGGCCACTCTGAACTACAAAGCAAGACCCTGTCTCAAAAAAAAAAAAAAAAAAAAGTAACAGCACTTCAAGGATCTAGGTTCTAGGCGCATCAAATTGTGGGTGGGTAGGGATGTGGATAAAAATGAAAATTAAGGGCCGGAGGGTTAGCTCAGTGGTTCCGGTGCCTGCCTTGCAAGCGCAAGGTCCTGAGTTCGATCCCCGGAAACCACATATAATGCTGGGCGTGGAGACTCACGCCCACCAACAATCAATACCACATACCACAGTGCCGGGCGTGG
>PVIC010056234.1:0-10982 GCA_004025085.1 Thryonomys swinderianus
AAAAAAAAAAAAAAAAAAAAGACTTAAATGTCTACCTCAGATAAAGAAGTAGAAGAAATGCAAATAAATATGCAAAAAAGGTGTTTAACATCACTGGTCATTCATGAATTGCAAATTAAAACAATATTGAGATTCTGTCTCATTCCCGAAAGAATTGCTGCTATCAAGAAATCAACCGATAACAAATGGGGAGAAAAGGAACCCTTCTCCACTGTTGGTGGAAGTGTAGACTGGTGCAACCACTGTGGAAATCAGTGTGAGAATTTCTCTTTTTTTCTTTCTTTTATTTTTTAAGGAAGTTCTCAAACAGAACTATTACATAATGCCTACTAAACAGAGACTCTTTGATTGCTCTCCTTTCTCTATTATAATAAGCCATACGGGGTATCTGCCATCCAACTCAATGGCTATTGGGTAGAATAATTAAGTAGAGGTTTCCAGTCTCTGTAAAATGCTCTTGCAGTGTGGAGAGCATTCTGGAACAAAGTACCCCCCATCCTACAAAATACAAAGGAAACAAGGGTAGCCACCTAAGGACTGTTATTTAATATGTAACAGACAGAAAGAAAGCCAGATGGCAACAACTTCCAGATATATAATGGAAGGTGGGAAAAATCACTAGTCTCAAGAAGGAGCTGAAGACAAAGACAAAACAAAACAAAAAACATTTTCTGATGCTCCCTGCTCTTCCAGAGTAGCTATTCTCTCTCCCTCCCTCTCTCTCTCTCTCTCTCTGTCTCTCCCCCTCTCCCTCTCCCTCTCCCTCTCTCTCTCTCTCCCCCTCTCCCTCTCTTTTTGCCCTTTTCAAATAAATTGTCTTCCTTTATTTTTAAACTCTGCCTCTTTGATTCATTATTATTGCCAAATTTATGATTCTGGTAGATGTGTTCCAGCAGAGTAGTAGCATGGTGTATTACAGTGTAAATCCTACACACATGTGTGACACTTTCATATAGTCTCTGTTGAGCCTTTTCTTCTTCTGACCCCATGATTTGGCCTGTCTAAGCCAGCAGTCCCCAGCCTTTTTGGCACCAGAGATTGGTTTTGATAAAGGCAATTTTAAATGGAGTAGTGTGGGATGAGGAGTGGTCGTTGAGAAGTGATTTGGGGGGTCAGATTCTCATTAAAAATGTGCAGGTTAGATCCTTTCCATCCCAGTTCACAGTTGGGTCATGCAGCTGACTGGACTGGGGCCAGTGCTCAGGGAGTGAAGCCAGTGACCAGAGAGGCTCCTTCCAGGGACCTTGGTGGAAGACTTCCAAAATGATACTGGGGACCAAGGTCCAGCTCCCAACCTGAAAAACGAGTTCATGTTCTGCAGGGTATAATACAACCCCAGAGATTCATATTCAGGAATTTTTAAATTGAATTCATTATTTGCACATTTTATAGACAGTTCACAATCACACCCAACATTGGGGTATTTGTACCAGTATATGATAGGAGTTAATTCTCATTTTTACCCATATTCCTACCCATCCCACAACCCCACAACCCCTATGTACATGTGCTTTCTTTTTCTTTTCATATCATATTTATTCTTTCCCCCCTTTACTTTCCCCTATCACATTCTCTTTTTTTTTTTTTTTTTTGCTTTTTGGAGACAGGGTCTCGCTTTGTAGTTCAGGCTGGCCCTGAGCTCACTATGGTGCCCAGGCAAGCCGCCGCGAACTCAGCAATCCTCCTGTCTCTGCCTCCCGAGTGCTGGGATTACAGGCGTGAGCCACCACGTCCGGCATTCACATTCTCTTTGAGTATTTCCTATTTCACAAAATCTACCATGCGTTCTAGAACTCATTTACATCTATAGGTTCTCATACCAGAGAAAAGATACTCTGAGAAAGTAATACTCCATTTTATAAAAAATACAGATCTTCTATATCCGGTCTCCAATTGATGGGCATCTGAGTTGTTTCCAAGATTGGGCTATCACAAACTGAGCTGCTATGAACATGGGTGCACATATGTGCCTTTACAGTATGATTCTCTTAATTCCTTTGAGTATATTTGTAGCAGGGGGATAGCAGGGTCAAATGGGACCTCTAATCCTAGTTTTTTGAGGAATCTCCACATTGATCTCCACAATGGTTGCACAAGTCTACAATCCCACCAACAGTGGAGAAGGGTTCCTCTCTCTTCACAGCCTCGCCAGCAGTTATTGCTGGTTAATTTCAGAATAGCAGCCATTCTTTGTGGAGTGAGATGAAATCACAGTGTTGTTTTCATCTGCATCTCTCAAATGACCAGTGATGTTAAACATTTCTTCATATGCTTCTTGGCTGCTTTTACCTCTGCCTCTGAAAAGTGTCTGTTCATTTCAGATGCCCATTTTTGAATTGGGTCTTTAAATTTGGGGAGGCTGATCTGTTTAAATTCTTCATATATTGTAGATAATAGCCCTTTGTCTGATAAACAGCTAGTAAAGATTTTTTCCCCATGTTGTTGGTTTTCTTTTAGCCATACCAGTGATTTCTTTTGCTGTGAAGAAGTGTTTTAGTAGGATGAGATCCCATTTGTTGTTTCTTTCTGCTAGTTTTCATGCTATAGAGGTTTTGTTCATGAAGTCTCTGCCTAAGCCAATGCCTCCAAGAGTTCTACCTAACCTGATTTGCAACAGTTTTATTGTTTCTGTTTTAATGTTTAAGTCTCTAATCCACTGTGATTTTAGTTTAGTACATGGTGAAAGAGATATTTCTAGCTTTAGTTTTTGGCAGGTTAAAGCCCAGTTTTCCCAGCACCATTTGTTAAAGAGAAAGAGGCTATCTTTCCTTCATTGAGAATGTTGGCTTCTTTGTCAGAGATAAGGTGGCTTAGTGTTATCTGGAGTTGTTTCTGGATCTTCTAATCTATACCATTGGTCCTTGGGTTTGTTACTTTGCCAGTACCATGCCATTTTTATCACAGTGGCTTTATAGTACAATTTTAAATTGGGGATCGTAATACCCCCTGCCATGTCCTGGTTGCTTATTGTGAATAATGCATACATACATACATACATATATACATATATATACATATATATGTGTGTGTGTCTATGTATATATATATATATATATATATATATATATATATATATATATATGAATGAATTTTAGGAATGAATGGTGGAAGTTAGAGTAGAAAAATTTTATTGAGAGTAAAACTTCTGCCTAAGAGAGACAGAAGGGGGAAACCAGAAAGATGGGTAACCTGAGAATTTCTTTTTTTTTTTTTTTTGAGACAGGGTCTCACTTTGTAGTTCAGGCTGGCCCTGAGCTCACTATGTAGCCCATGCTAGCCTCAAACTCACAGCAATCCTCCTGCCCCTGCCTTCTGAGTGTTGGGATTACAAGCATGAACCAACACACCTGGCATTGTGGTATGTGATACCAGGGATTGAACTCAGGACCCTGAGCCTGAAAGGCAGATGCTGGAACACTGAGCTAAATCCTCAGTCCCAGTGTGAGGATTTCTTAAAAAACTAAAACTGGGCCAGAGATTTAGCTCAGTGGTTCTGGCGCCTGCCTAGCAAGCTGAAAGTCCCTGGTTCCATGCCTGATAACCACATACAATACCAGGCATGGTGACTCACACCCACTAGTGGTCAGTTCCACATACCACAATGCCAGGTGTGGTGGCTCACGCCTGTAATTCCAGGATTTGGGAGGCAGAGTTTGATTGCTGAGTTTGAGGCTTGCCTGGGCTACATAGTGAGCTCAGGGCCAGAATGAACTACAAAGCGAGATCCTGTCTTAAAAAAAAAATATACACTAAAAACTAAAACTAGAGGTTCCATTTGACCCAGCTATTTCTCTTCTTGGTATCTTCCTGAAAAAATTAAAAGCTTCACACCACATAGCACAACAATATATGTACACTCATGTTTTTAATGCATAATTTGTAGTTGCTAGATCTTAGAAACAACCTGAACGTCCATCAATGGATGAATGGATAAATAAGATGTGTTTTATTATATAGTGGAATATTACTCTGTCATAAAGAAGGATGGACTTCATATATAGCAAAATGGATGGCTCTTGAGACCATACTCTTTTTTTTTTTTTTTTTTTTTTTTTTTTTTGCTTTTTGGAGACAGGGTCTTGCTTTGTAGTTCAGGCTGGCCCTGAGCTCACTATGGTGCCCAGGCAAGCTGCCACGAACTCAGCAATTCTCCTGTCTCTGCCTCCCGAGTGCTGGGATTACAGGCGTGAGCCACCACGCCCAGCATTATATGTGGTAACCGGGGATCGAACTCAGGTCCTTACGCTTGCGAGGCAGGCGCCGGAACCACTGAGCTAACCCTCCGGCCCTGAGACCATACTCTTAAGTGAAATAAATCTAATACATATGTTTAAAAATTGCATTGTTTCTCTCATATGAGAAACTGAAAGTGGAAATAAGGATTAAAATGAATAATAGATATTGGGAAATGGGAAGAAAATGTTCAAGTGGGAATGGAAGCAAGGGAGAGGGAAAAACAAAGGATAAGAAAAAAGAAAATAGAACAAAAAATGGAAATGAAGCTTTTAGGGAGGGGAGAGGGAAGGGTAAATGGGAAAAAAGAGGCAGGATGTATACTTTGCAGGTGCAAATTCCCTGTGAATATCAATCTCTGGGGTTGTATTACACTCTGCAGTTGATTATCAAGTAATGGCAGAGATTGGGACTTGGACTGGAACAGAGATTGTGTGATTCAGGAGAACATTATGGCCAGGAATAAAAGCCATTGATAAAAAGTGCTCTCTGCCTTAAATAGTGGAAGAGGCAGTCTCTGATCTCTCTGCTGCTATTTCTCAGTTAGCTTGACTGTCACTGTTGCCAGGTAACTGCTGGTTCAAGAACTTTTAGGTCTGTTGCTGGATGAGTAGCAGGGAGGTACATGGAGACAGAGGTCAAGGCCAAAGGGAATAGAAATAGCAGTGTCTGTACACACAAATCAGGGTCACTGAGATCTCTGCACCTATGATGAACATGGGAATAACAAGGAAATTCTCAAAAGGACAGTAAATATATATCCTTGGAAAAAGAGTAATGATTTTGGCTTGTTCTTCTTTTACTCCCTTAAATCATAAATCTCAGAAGACACATATGTATGCATGTGACGACTGTTCTCCTTTCAAAGCACATCAATTCCTCCAGCTCAGTGCTCAGGGTCAGATGCCCTAAATGATACACAGTGTCAGCATTAGGGAGAAAGTAAGTTGTCTTATTAAACTCTGAAAGCCCCTCAAAAATTCATCTCTCCTGTTCTTTTTCCTCTCCGTCAGTTCTCCTCCTAAATGAGGATAACATAATGATCCAAGAGAAAGAGCAGAAAGCAAAGCCAAATAGCAGCTGACTGCAGCCAGGATGTTTCATTGTGCATCTGAAAGCTGAGCATCTCCCGGCAGACTTGTGAGTGTCATCCATTTTCTATAAGGACAGAAATGATGAATGTCAGGTGGAAGGGACCTGGGAGATGTTCTAGTAAGATTATTTATTTCAGGAATGAAGAAAGACAAGTGCTTAATCAAGCGCAGGGATGAGACTGCAGGTCAAATCTTCCATGAGAGAAAGAAAATCTCTGTAATTCCCTGGCTTCCACACCTTTTACTATCCTCACCATTAACTTTCAGCCTCATGCCTCACAAAGTACCACTGAAACTCCCTAGCCTGCCCTATGAATTGGCCTCTTCAACCTGCCCAGAGAGAAATAGGCCTGCCCATAGTTCTGAGCTGTTTCCCTAACTTACACTTGGTCTCAAGGTCCTTTATCAATTTATTCTTATTAAGTGATTAAATCAGCTTTCTCCATCAATAAATGTTTCATTGACTGTAGCTAAAACTATTAGGTTTTAGTTTATTTATGCCTTCATTTTCTGACTCTGCATCTTAATTATAAGATTGGCCTCAAAAAAGAATGCCCACAGTGTAGCTGGTATAACCCATAGAGATTGGTGCCCAGTGTAGAATGTGTTAGATTATTTCAATTTTTATAAATAACACCAAATAATTGACCTTAGAGAAACTTCAATTTCACTATAAGTTTTAAATTGTTAATTTAAAACTGCATTTAATGCTATTTTATTTTTTATGGCCATGCACATTTTATTCATTTATATACATAATCACCCAACTTCCTCTGACTTCCTTATGGCATTCCTACTAACATCATTCATTCATTCATTCATTCATTCATTCATTCATTCATTTGCTTTTGAGACAGGGTCTCGCTTTGTAGTTCAGGCTGGCCCTGAGCTCACTATGTGCCCAGGCAAGCCACCGCGAACTCAGCAATCCTGTCTCTGCTTCCCGAGTGCTGGGATTACAGGTGTGAGCCAATCATTCATTTATTATAATCCTCCACGCTGTCCTGAAGTGTTTTTTTTTTTTTTTGAGACAGAGTCTTGCTTTGTAGTTCAGGTTAGCCCTGAGCTCACTGTGTAGCTCAGGTAAGCCTCAAATCCAGTGATTCTCTTGCCTCTGCTTCCCGAGTGCTAGGATTACAGGCATGAGCCACCATGCCTGGCACTGTGGTGTGTGGTTACTGGGGATCGAACTAGGGACCTTGTGCTTGCTAGTCAGGCGCTGGAACCACTAAGCTAGATCTCTGGCCCTGAAGTTGTTTTTACAATTAAGATTTGTACATGGCACAAATCAATTCAGTTCTTAGTGCTCACAGTGATGAAGTCAAATATTCCCCACTATGAATATTTTTCTCCAGCTTTTGGGAAATAATGTATGTCAATTTAAACATATCCAAAGAAAGTTTCTTAGACACACAAAATACCCAAGGCTCATGTAGCAAAGATAAGGTACGTTGTTCTTCTTAATTGCCATTATATTTTAATATATATTTTCTTAAGCTATATACAAATAAGGTAGGCCACCCTTTATTGATTAGTATATGGCAGATACTGAAGTATATCTTTATATATGACATTATCAACAATAAAGTGAGAAAGTATTATCTTTATCTAACACAAGTAGAAACAAAAGCTAAATAAGATTTTTAAGATCACTCTGTAAGTGGGAATTTTTAAAAAAATTAACTCTGTAGGTCACTCTGTTACAGTATTATTTGACTCTATTAATAAAATGTTTTGCCTTGGCTGTTATCTTAAAGAAATGAAAATACAATGTAATGAATTAGGATTTTATAGGCCTATTAAGAAAGAAACAGTTTGTTACCTCTTGCTATGTAACAATTTCCCTAACATATAGTTGCTTAAAATAGCATTTGTCTTCTCAGGAATTAGTATTGTTTAATAGGGTTCTCTGGTTCTGAGTCCCCACAGACTGCAATCAGGGATTCAGATGAGCTGCAGGCATCTCAAGACTGGGCCAGGAAGGGTTTAATTCCACGGTCACTCCTGTGTCTGCTGGCAGACCTCAGTTCCTACAGTACCGTTGAGCTGACAATCTTGATTCCTGTTGTTTGCTGGGAGCCACTGTGGGCTGGATAGTGGCTCCAAAGACATCACAATTTTAGGAATCTTTGATGGCTATCTTTTTTGTTGGTACTTTTTTTTTATTGGTACATTACATATACACCTCATAATTACACTCCACATTGAGAATTTGTACCAGTATACGACACAACTTAATTCTCATTTTTCTCCCTCTCCTACTCATTCTACCTCCCCCCTACCCCTATATACACAAGCATTGTTTCCTTTTTTAACATCAATTTTTTTCTTTCTTCATTATTTACCCTTAAGCCCCATTACCCTTTGAATAGTTACTATTTCACAATATTAATCATGCATTCTAGAACATATTTATAACTGCAGTTTCTCATATCAGAGAAAATATACGATATTTGCACATCTGTGACCTATTTATTTCACTTATGAGTATGTCCTGTAGGTATGTCCATTTGAGTATAAATGATTCAATCTCATCATTCTTTATGGCAGAGTAATACTCCATTTTATTTTAAAAAACCCACATCTTCTTTATCCAGTCTAGAGTTGATGGGCATTTGGGTTGTTTCCAAGATTTAGCTATTATGAAATGAGCTGCTATAAACATGGGTGCACATATGTCATTGTGATAGAAATCTTTTAATTCTTTTGTGTATATCCCCAGCAGGGGATTAGCAGGGTCAAATGGAACCTCTAATCCTAGTTTTTTGAGAAATTTCCACACTGATCTCCGTAATGGTTGTACTAGTCTACATTCCCACCAGCAGTGGAGAAGGGTTCCTTTTTCTCCACAACCTTGCCAGCATTTTTTGCTGGTTAATTTCAAGATAGCAGCCATTCTTTTTTTTTTTTTTTTTTAAGACAGGGTCTCGCTTTGTAGTTCAGGCTGGCCCTGAGCTCACTATGTAGCCCAGGCAAGCCTTGAACTCAGCAATCCTCCTGCTCTGCCTCCCGAGTGCTTAGCAGCCATTCTTTATGGAGTGAGATGAAATCTCAGAGTTGTTTTCATCTGCATCTCTCAAATGGCCAGTGACATTGAGCATTTCTTTATGTACTTCTTAGCTGCTTTCACTTCTTCCTCTGAAAAGTGTCTGTTCATTTCAGATGCCCTGAAGGTTATCGTATATGGTAAAGTTTTAAAAAGTTATTTTTTAAATAATTGAATTAAAATATGTGTAGCATAATATAAAAATTATTTTTAGCAGTACAAGGGATTGAACTCAGGACCTTGTATGTACTGGAATTTTTTTTTTTTTTTTTTTTTTTTTGCCTTACTGGGGATCGAACTGGGCCCTTGTGCATCCAAGATTGGTGCAGTGCCACTAGAGGTAGGACCTCAGCCCTCTCAGGACCTTGTATGTGCCAGGCAGGTGGTGGCATCACTAAGCTACATCCCTGGGCCAATATAATAAACTTTTAAGCAGTAGAATTAAGTTAATGTTTTTGAGGTGGGATTATCCTGGACGGATACTTGAACATCACCAGAAGTGTCATTGTAGGAAAGGCAAAGGAGATTAGTAGAGAGGAGGAGGCAGTGTGGTCAAAGAGACAGAGATGTGTGGTACAGCTATGAATCAAGGGGTGCTGATGCCTTTGAAAGCTGGGTGAAGTAGGAATGGGTTCTCCAGTACCTCCAAAAGGAAACATATCCCTGTTAGGATCTTAAGTTTGGCAGTGAAATGGATTTCTGACTTTTGGACTTCAGTATCCATAGATTACCTTTCTGTTGAGTCACCAAATTTGTACTAATTTGTTACTGCCACACAAAATATGCTGCCCTTAGTCCCTTATTCTTGTCTCTGTAGTATATCTCACAACATGGCAGCTGGAACCATCAAGTGAAAAAGCAAGAGGGCCAGAGAGAGCAAGATATGAGTCACAGTGAAGAAGTAAATGTTCCCTGAAAGTGGTGGAAAAACAGACCCCATGAAAAAAATAGTTCATCTAGGCCTGATATACATTTTGTTTCTAATTACCCACAGAAAAGTGATTTTGTTGCTGGTTTTATTGTTGTGTCATGTTTTTTCATCTGGTAAATGATAATCCTTGGAACATGGAATTCATGGAGCTGGTCCTAGGACTCCTGCCCTCTTTTTATTAAGTTCTGCTGCTATCCTAGGACTATACTCCAGGAGATGGCTTCCATATCTGCTACTGTTTGTCCCATGTTTGTCATTCTGTGTCCCAGGGTCTCTTGAAGTGTTTTGCTGACTCACGAATCCTAATCAACTGAAGGACTTGATGAAAACGTGGTTGTCCATGCCCAGCCCCATTTTACTATCTACAGAAAATAGGATTTGGGATCTAGAAACCTTCTATATTTTATTTATTTATTTATTTATTTTTTTTGCGGTACTGGGGATCGAACTCGGCCCTTGTGTGTCCAAGGTTGGCGTGGTACCACTTGAGCTAAATTCCCAGCCCAAACTTCTACACTTTAAATAAACTTCCCAGATGATTCTTAGGCACAATAAATTCTAGCCACTAAACCACCAGGGAAGGGTTCTTAGACACAATAAAGAAGAGACCTATAACTTTAACACTATTCCATGCTCAGGCAATTTGCATAGCTGTTTGTGAATGCTGTGTGTTTGCTCTCTGCTATTCACATCTTAACAGACTTGTTTTGGAAAGTACATTTTAATTTAATTCTAAATTAACAGAAATCAGAGGGCTGGTGGTAGGTAAAGTGATTTTATTTTATTTATATTTTTTGCAAAGTGATTTTAGGCCCTACGTGTATGGCCATTTAAAATTTTAATAGTGGTGTTACCTTTCATGTGATTTCCATATATGGCAAATCAGTCTGGTTTTTACTTTTTCATAGTGCTACTATAAAGTGTTTTTTATATGAGTGTTTTTGTTAAAAAATGGGGTTGAAAATATATTATTAATTTTACCTGGGCAGAATACAGATATGATAAAAACAATGACAGATATAATCAGACGTGTAGGTGAAGTTTGGGAAATACTGTTGTAACCCAAAGGAAGGCTCTCTGTGGACTCAAGGCTCACTGTGTAGAGGGGAGGAGGCGTTCTGGGACCCTGTATAGGACCTTGTACAGGTTATTGAGCTCATCCCTGTGCCTTTGTGTGGGGCAGGCTCTGTGATTGGCATCTATCATGATGCAAGTCAGGTGAGCAGGTAAGGTCCTGCCTTCCAGTGTGGCTTTTGTGATGTAGGCAAGAAAGGGCCTGAACAATAATTAATCTCAAACTGGTGCAATTAAGCTGCAGAGACACAGCCATAATAATAGAACAAGTTCTTGACAAAAATACAGTGGAAGGGCAGGGACTTAGCTCAGTGGTTCTAGCATTTGCCTGGCAAAGCAAGGTCCTGAGTTTGATCCCCAATAACCTCATACCACAGTGCCAGGTGTGGTGGCTCACTCCTATAGTCCCAGCACTTGGGAGGCAGGGACAGGAAGATTGCTGTGAGTTTGAGGCTAATTTGTGGTACATGGTGGTTCAGGGCCATCCTGAATGACAAAGTGAGACTCTGTTTCAAAAAATCCAGAAAATGGCCAGAGATTTAGCTCAGTGGTTCTGGCACCTGCCTGGAAAATGCAAAGTCCTGAGTTGGATCCCCGGTAACTA